>CAUYLG010026804.1:0-21163 GCA_963573385.1 Cacajao melanocephalus
TGCAAATCAATAAACGCAATCCATCACATAAACAGAACCAAAGACAAAAACCACATGATTATCTCAATAGATGCAGAAAAGGCCTTCAATAAAATTCAACACCCCTTCATCCTAAAAACTCACAATAAACTAGGTATTGATGGAACATAACTCAAAATCATAACAGCTATTTATGACAATCCCAAAATCAATATCATACTGAATGGGCAAAAGCTGGAAGCATCTCCTTTGAAAACCGGCACAAGATAAGGATGCCCTCTCTCATCACACCTATTCAACATGGTATTGGAAGTTCTGGCCAGGGTAATCAGACAAGAGAAAAAAATAACGTATTCTAATAGGAAGAGAAAAAGTCAGATTGTCTCTGTTTGCAGATATCATGATTCTGTATTTAGAAAACCCCATCATCTCAGCCCAAAATCTCCTTAAGCTGATAAGCAATTTCAGCAAAGCCTCAGAATACAAAATCAATGTGCAGAAATCACAAGCATTGCTATACACCAATAATAGACAAACAGAGAGCCAAATCATGAGTGAACTCCCAACCACAATTGCTACAAAGAGAATAAAATACCTAAGAATACAACTTACAAGGGATGTGAAGAACCTCTTCAAGGAGAACTACAGACCATTGCTCATGGAAATAAGAGAGGACACAAACAAATGGAAAAACATTCCATGCTCACGGATAGGAAGAATCAATATCATGAAAATGACCATACTGTCCAAAGTAATTTATAGATTCAATGCTATCCCCATCAAGCTACCATTGACTTTCTTCACCAAATAAGAAAAAACTACTTTAAATTTCATACAGAACCAAGAAGAGCCCATATAGCCAAGACAATCCTAAGCAAAAAGAACACAGCTGGAGGCATCACCCTACCTGACTTCAAACTATACTACAAGGCTACAGTAACCAAAACAGCATGGTACTGGTACCAAAACAGAGATATAGACCAATGGAACAGAATAGAGGCCTCATAAATAATATTACACATCTACAACTACCTGATCTTTGAAAACCCAACAAAAACAAGCAAAGGGTTCCCTATTTAATAAATGGTATGGGGAAAACTGGCCAGCCATATGCAGAAAACTAAAACTGGACCCCTTCCTTACACTTTATGCAAAAATTAACTCAAGATGGATTAAAGAGTTAAATATAAAACCTAAAACCATAAAAACCCTAGAAGAAAACCTAGGCAACACCATTCAGGGCATAGACATGAGCAAAGACTTTATGACTAAAACACCAAAAGCAATGGCAACAAAAGCCAAAATTGACAAATGAAATCTAATTAAACTAACGAGCTTCTACACAGCAAAATAAACTATCATCAGAGCAAACAGGAAACCTACAGAAATAGGAGAAAATTTTTGCAATCTATCCATCTGACAAAGGGCTAATATCCAGAATCTACAAGGAAGTTAAACAAATTTACAAGAAAAAAACACACAACCCCATCAAAAAGTGGGCAAAGGAAATGAACAGACACTTCTCAAAATGTGGCCAACAAACATATGAAAAAAAAGCTCTTCATCACTGGTCATTAGACAAATGCAAATGAAAACCACAATGAGATACCATCTCACACCAGTTAGAATGGTGATCATTAAAAAGTCAGGAAATAAGAGATGCTGGAGAAGATGTGACAAAACCGCTTTTACACTGTTGGCGGGAGTGTAAAGTAGTTCAACCATTGTGGAAGACAGTGTGGCGATTCCTCAAGGATCTACAACCAGAAGCACCATTTGACCCAGCAATCCCATTACTGGGTATATACCCAAAGGATTATAAATCATTCTACTATAAAGACACATGCACACATATGTTTATTGCAGCATTATTCACAATAGCAAAGACTTGGAGCCAACCCAAATGCCCATCAACGATAGACTGGATAAACTAAATGTGGCACATATACACCATGGAATACCATGCAGCCATAAAAAAGAATGAGTTCATGTCATTTGCAGGGACATGGATGAAGCTGGAAACTATCATTCTCAGCCAACTATCACAGGAGCAGAAAACCAAACACCGCATGTTCTCACTTATAAGTGGGAGTTGAACAATGAGAACACATGGACACAGGGAGGGGAACATCACACACCAGGACCTGCTGCGGGGTGGGGGGCTAGGGGAGAGATAGCATTAGGAGAAATACCTAGCGTAGATGATGGGTTGATGGATGCAGCAAACTACCATGGCATGAGTATACCTATGTAACAAACCTGCACATTCTGCACATGTATCCCAGAACTTAAAGTATAATTTTAAAAAAGGAGTTGGAAAATCAATAATAAATTTCTAACCATAATGTATTACTATTTAGAAGAAAGAAGAGTATGCAAACTCTTGAACATACACACTTATAACAATAAAACAATGTATAAATAGTAAGGAAAAATGTATTTTGCATTTCAGAACAGCGATGTGTTATAGTGAATTTATATTTATTTAAAATTTAGGTGTTTTCCCCATATTTTTCTAGTATTGGCAATATGCAGAAAAAATAGTATAAACATTTTATCTTAATAGATACTATACAGAGTAAGAAAGTTTTGATTATTCAAAATAAACGTGTATGCTTTGTTCTGTGTCTCACACAACTATGATAATCCCAACAAAAGAGAGTTATGCTTTTGCTATTGCTGTTATTACATTTTGCTCAGGAAGTTGAGTGAATGAATTACTGAGCTTGAATATTTTTATTTCTTGTACACATTATTTCTACTCAGCATTATACCACAAGGATCATTATAATAAAATTATAAACTTTAATCAAAATCATTTAAGTATGTAACACACTGAAGGGAAATAGGAGGTAGAAAGTTCTATTGAGATCTTCTTGAAAGCCTCAGAAACACTAGGAGAAGGAATGTGACTTAAAATTGAGTAAAAGCAAAATATTTTACAATATTCTAGAATGAGAAAAGTAACCAAATGGGCTATAATTGGGGCAAAACAATTGCAGAATATTCTCCCAACAAAAATCACATGACTAGAACGGGCTGTGAGATCATAAGTAATGACACTTCCTTGTTCTGGGCTCTAGTAATAACGCACTTTCACAGTAACTTTCTAAACAGAGACGTCTGAAGCATTGTTATACATTGATCAGCGATCATGCCCACGTTCAAATTTCACTTTATTCATTTTTAAAAATCAGGAAAAAAATGAAATAGTGATAAAATATAAAAGATATAAAATATTTTAAAAATAGTCATAAATATTATTTTGATATTTTGCCAGGTCCTATTGCTCAGTGATTCTACTTAATGAACAAATCTCAAGGTTGCCAAGGCCTTTTAAATACCATTCACTTTTACCTCTTCTGCTTAGGTAGAGAATAACGAGGATAATTTTCCATTTAAAGTGCAATAGCTCAGGCTTGTCTGCTAAGCCCAATACTACGTGGCTAACTTCTGGATGTCATGAGCCCTTTTTGGTCTTTTCCTAGGCTTCCTCACTGTCAGCATCTTCTGGCAGAGGTGTCTTCTCCAGATAAATGGTAGAGTACAGAGGAGAAACCCTAATGTTCCGGGAATATCTTGACAATGGTATTCATAACTACAAAGGACATTACTAAGGTATATATATAAATTAGAAGTTTTACTGGTGTCTAGCCCCGTCCATGAAATTAAATGTTGAAAGAGTCATCTGGACTTTCCACTTATCCTTTACTTGTGGATACATCTCAAAGGTAAACACAAAGTAGCACATCTTCTTCATACTGGACTAGTAGATACTTTGGTTGACCAACAATAATGTCTAACAGAGCTAATGACTACCAGGAGGTAGAAATTATGGAATGTAGAGGATAAAAAGCAGACAGAATGCACAAAAATGAATATTAAATTGTTAATAAGCTTTCTAAGTCAAAGGGTATGAGGTGTCCAGACGTATAATACATTCTACAAGAAAGAACGGGATGCACCATCATCAAGGACCCTGCTTAATTAAGGTTGGCTAAGGAGTTTCCTATAGTAAAAGAGAGAAGACTTCAAGTTCCTTAATCCAAAAGCATTGAGCTATGGGACTAAAACAATACTGGGTATGTGTCCACTCTAAACATATTAAAGCAGACTGGCATGTCTTCCAGGGACAATGGTAGTGTTAGCCCTCAGGTGCCAGCATCTGGTAGCATCTGATAGTCCTTCGAGATGCTAGGGTTGACGGCTTGGTGGTTGGGATTCATGTGAGAAAACAGCTTCATTGCCTAGAAAATACTGGGTTGACTCACAGGAATTGTCATTTTTGTAGGTTGAAACAGGAGATGAAAAAGGGGCCAGGTACAGTGGCTCATGCCTGTAATCCCAGCACTTTGGGAGACCAAGGCGGGCGGATCACCTGAGGTTGGGAGTTCCAGTCCAGCCTGACCAAAATGGAGAAACTCTGTCTAAACTAAAAATACAAAATTAGCCAGGCATGGTGGTAGATGCCTGTTATTCCCAGCTAGTCAGGAGGCTGAGGCAGGAGAATCATTTGAACACGAGAGGCGGAAGTTGCAGTGAGCCGAGATTGGACCACTGCACTCCAACCTGGGCAACAAGAGCGAAATTCCATCTCAAAAAAGAAAAAGGAAAAAAAAGGGTCCTGCGCCACCCACTATGCTACTCCACAACACACGTTGAACCTGAAATACAAGAGTAAAGTTTTGAACTTCTGAAGTTCCTGAAAGCATCAGCCTCCATTTCAGAACAGACGAAATCCTTCTACAACTTGATGATGAGGTCTTCATTCCAAATGAACTATCATGTAAACACCTAAGGGCAAGAGAACACTCTAGGTTTTGAGAAAGATCATGATGGAACCACTGGACATCCAAGTCCCTAGGGATCTTGGAATGTATATTCTAAGTCCTGGTAACTGTTTTACAGTGAAATTAGTGCTAGCAAATATGGCCTGAACCCTTTTTAATAATCATATAAAGAAACAGAAAAGGAGATGGAAAAAGTCATTTCTTCTCAATAGACAATATGTGGAAGACTAACACATCCCAATAACATAACTTAATGTCAGGAACGCCAGTGCTAGAAAAATAAATTATAGAAGGATGCATCACAACACACTGAAAGGGGAAATTATTGTATAAAATACTAACCAAAATAATCTTGAAGGTAATCAAATTACAGAATCTACATAACCCTGTTGTAAAAATGGGTTAAAGCTAGAGAAAGTAGGGAGAGTGGTTCTCCATGTTCTCTGGCTAAAAAGGAAGAAAGAGAGGGAGTCACAGTTAGGTGCCATGGAATTATATTTGTCCTACAACTCGACAATAGTTGCTCTCATTTAAGTAAATAGAAATATGAAAGTTTGAGAATTTTGAGGGACTTAGAGGCTAGCTAGTACAATGTTAGTCTTAATCTAAAAACCTTCCCGACAAAACCCTGAGAGTCATTTGGCTGTTGCTGGAATGATTTTACCAATGGGGGAATAACTGTATTCCAAGAGAAGCCAACGCCTCATACTGAACATACTTGGCACTGGAACTTCTGGGTAAAGATAATAGGGAACACTGAAAATTGTGAAAAGAACAAAAACAAACGTTAAATACAGAACAAGAGAACATTCCCTGGCAGTGAACAAACAAGGAAAGAGGAATAATAACTTGGCTACAAATTTCAAAATGAGGTAGTCAAGGAAAGAAAGAGAAGAATCTGACATCATTTGGTGAGACATACTCTTTTGTCCCTATACGCTAGAAGTAGAACTGGTAAGTTTAAATTATGCTGAGGATTATTTTCCAATATTCCAGTTTTGGAGAAAAATGAACTGAAGATGTATCATTCACTTTTCCCTTTTCTGCCTGGGTGGAGGATAAGGAGGACAATTTCAATGGTGTAAAAATGACTACTAGAGAGAGATGAATAAAATTAGGAAAGTAAGAAACTTGGCTGATTCTCTCTGATAGAACATAAGATTTAGAGCTTACATAAAAAAAGAAAACACTCTCTCATACACAGAAAAACCCCAATGTACAACATTAATAAACTGTTAAAAGACAGAGCCAGTATCAGTTTCTCCAGCAAAAGTTGTTCAGAACTACAACTAAGCTCTTTTCTCCATCCCTATCACGATCTCAAAAAAAAAAAAAAATGCAACAAAATACCTGTGCCTCCATGCTGAAATTCAGAGGAGGACAGACAGACTGCATATAAATGTTGAAAAGCAGTCAAAGAGAATTCATGAATATTATACCAGTCCATTTAATGGATTTGGACAGAGCTGTCCACATTAAGCCCAAGCAAGATTAGGGAAGAAAGTATTTGGAAAACTCGAGAAACATTAATTACATTAGGAAAACAGTGAACTTAGCAAAAAAGAAGAAGAAAAGAAGAAAGGAAGGAAGAGGCCCATCATTAAAAACCAGAAACAATTATAAGAGGATTTAATAAGAACATGAATGTAATGAAAGAATAATGCAAGGATAACAAGATAAAACAATATAATTAACTAAGGATCCAAATAATTCCATCACAAAATTGATGCTAAATCAGAAACAATGAGCTGAATAAACATGGTGAACAATCAAGTCATTGACATAGATAAAGGCCTTCAGGTAATCATAGTAAAGGTCCAGGAAAAAGACAAAGAGAAGCTAAAGTAGAAAGAAAATGGTAAAAGAAAATCCATATAAACACAGGCATGGTATCAGAAAATTTCCCTAAAATGAATGAAGAGATGAATGTGTATATCAAGAAGACACACTGTAAACCAGGAAAAATAGATTCCAATTGAGGAAAAGAAACATGAAAGAAAACTCAAGGACCATAGTGCCCAGCCATCCTTGAAAAAAAAAAAAAACCTGGGGGTAAATTTCAAGCAAGAGATGACCAGAGAAGCTGTTTTAAGACCAATGTTTGCAAGAAAAGGCAATCGGTGATGTGTATAAAGTTTCAGGGGAAAAAAGAATGATCAAAAAATTTTATGCCAACTAAGATATCCTCCACAAATAAGAAAACACATAGTGACGCTCAACTGTGCGAAAATGCAGTGAATACGACTATAAGCCCTTCTTGGAAAAGCTACTTGAAATCTCAGTAGTCAACAGTAGATCAAAATAAGAACTCAGGTATGAAGTTGTGCTAAAAGTCCTGGGGTGAATACATTGATTTAAATACAAAACTAAGTTTATATAACTGTGAGAATTATGGTTATAGAACAGAATATAAATGTTATAAACATCAACATTGTATAAATAATACCATGGTTGACAAAACAGACTGGTAAAAGTATGTGGAAAGAATATAGGCAGTTTAATTTTTCTCTAACAGAGAATAACTAATGCCCTCAAAATTGAATGAAAAAATTTAAAAATTACTGTAACTTCAATGTATTTTTAATTTCTAACATTCTAAGAAATAATCTCTCATGTGGTTAAAAAACATGTTTTTGTAAATTTTAGAAATCTTTCCATTTTCACTGGGCACAATGGCTCACCCCTGTTATTCAAGCACTTTAGGAGGCCAAGGTGAGATATCACTTGAGCCCAGGAGTTCAAGTCCAGCCTAGGCAACGTACCAAGACCCTGTCTCTATTAAAAATAAAGAAAAAAGAAAAAATGAGAGACATATTTCCGTTTCCCTGTTTCTTCAAATAATTTCACATATAATTTAATATTTTAATTAAAAGTAGCAAATGTAGCATGGTCCTGTTTCTAGAAAATTGTTTTTGCCTATGTATCTACTTATCCTTCTATTTATCAATCTCTCATAGAAATTTCTAAAATAATGCTTACCTAAGATTAACAGCAGTCATTTCTGGAAGGTAAGACTTGGGTAAAATTTGCTTTCTTCTTTGTGTGCAGGACCACGTCAAATGCCAGTAAATATTCCCCCCAAGGAGTACAAGACTCTTAAGCAAGGGATGTGATCTCTCTTGTAACAAATGGGTTCTGGGTCTATGAACTGACTTAGATCTGGGAAACTTAGTAGAGGATTATGATTTTCCACCCTAAGTGGAAAATGTTTCAATTTCACTTACCAGTTCTGGATATTTTACTTGATGTTGTACAAGCCAAGTAGTATTCTCACTGTATCTTTTTATTTTGAGACAAAGTCTCCCTCTGTCACCCAGGCTGGAGTGCAGTGGCGTGATCTTGGCTCACTGCAACCTCTGCCTCCCAGGTTGAAGCAATTCTTCTACCTCAGCCTCTCGAGTAGCTGGGACTACAGGCATGCACCACCACGCCCAGCTAATTTTTGCCTTTTTAGTAGAGACAGGGTTTCACAATATTGATCAGGCTGCTCTCGAACTCCTGACCTCGTGATCTGCATGCCTAGGCCTCCCAAGGTGCTGGGATTACAGGCGTGAGCCACCGTCTGACCACTTTGTCTTATCTCTCAGAACACAGCTCATTATCGCCACAGATCCCTGCAGGGCAAGACACCTCAAGGGCAGGTCTAGCCTTGCTACCCAGTACAGTAATCACATCTACCTTCCATCTGACATCTGAGTGCCCCATGTAATGCCTGCTGTTTTGAAAGCCAACTTTCCTGTTGAAACTAGGCAGCTCAGTTCCACAGCAGCATCTCCTACTGTCAGCCCTGGAATACAGAGGAAGTCACCATGGAGCTGCTCAGTGCTACGGGTGCCCCTCCCACCAGTGCACCTCAGCACCTTAGTGAAGGCCATAACCTGTAGGCCCTCCCACGCACTGGCTTCTCTGGCCTAAAGAACAAAACCACTCTCATACTCTCACTTCCTGATACTTTGGCCCTTCTTCCATACCCTGCCAACGCAGTTCTGTCGTAACTGGAGAAGCAGGGAAGTAAGTGTAAAAAAAGACTATTGCCTAGTAAAAATCACAATTATCAACATGCTACATTTAAAAAAAATAAAGATGAAGGACAGTTTAAACACTGTAAACTCTATCCAAAATTATACTGATCATCAGATTAATAGTTCAAGAGACATGTGGCTTTAAAGTGTTGGCCATTAATAGACAAGGATTTTTCTATAGGGTTGCCAGGTAACACTTTCCTCTCAGGTCCTACTCAAGGGCTCTCTGTGGAAACCCTTTGCTTTTGGATTGTAAAATTTAGTACTAGTTTTACTAGGTTCATGTAAAAGTAATTGTGAAAGTCATTGAGGTATTTGCCGTTACTTTCAATGGCAAAACCCGCAATTACTTTTGCACCAACCTAATAGATAGTTCATTAGTCTCAGTGTGTTAAGATGCATACTAAGAAACAGGCAACAGGCACAATGGGCCCTGGTATTTTTCATGTAATGAGATATAAATTCAATATCATCGGGTTGTGTCTCTGAACAATTTCCATCTGCAAAATTGCACACTTGAAATGTCAAAATAAGTTACTAAATTTGTTAGAGCTTTAGAAATTTGGTGCTAATGGGGCAGAGTCTACCGTAAACTTAATAGTTTCACTAGACCGATTTTATATCCTCACTAACAGATGTTGGAATCTTTTTTTTCAGTTGGAGTTATATGATATAAAACATGCTATTGGATACTTCACTATAAGAGAAAGACTCCCTTAAAGATAAAACTAAGGACATATACAATCTTCTCTGAGTCTTTGGAGTCAGAGTAAAAATACATTTTAGTGCAGAAAATGCCACAATCTGGTCTGACTTTCTGAACATTTTAATAGAAATAGGCATAAAAAATTGTAAAAAGTAGGCATTGTGTCAAAAACAGAAATAGAATGTGTCATTTGGGGATGGCCATGTGGCTCCCAGATTAGATATTTGCTACAACAAAAAGGGCCATCCATGAAATCTGTCAATCAACAGCTCAGTTTAGACATGTAAGTTCTCCCTATTTAAAAGTTTAATGTTGCTGTGATAACCGCTGTTAGAGATGGTACAGGGCCTGCCAGTATACACCGCTTCTTCATTCCTTTTCCCCTCTAGCCAACCATCAACAGCTGAGACAACTGCCTGCTGAAGCTCCCGAAGCTCATGATACAGGGAGAGCGGAAGGCTGGAAGCACAGTCGTGATTACCGAGCTGATAGATAAAGCATGGGCTGGAAGCAGGTGCTAACTCCTGCAGTTATCTTTCCCGTTCAACACTTCAAAATACTTTTCTGGCACCTATAGGTGATGAGTGACAATTACCCTGAGCTTTTAAAACTTTTTGAAAAATGAGCTATTACTTTCTGTGTTTTTATCTGCCAGATCTCAGTTCAAACACAGGAAGGACCCAGATAATCAAATGCTTCGAGAGGTTTTTTTTTCATGGTTTAATAATGGATAACTCAAGTCACACAAACTGAGAAAATTAATTAACTAAAGTCAATTAACTAAAATTAATTAATTAAATTAATAAACTCCATACAGATGGAGTTCAAAATCTTTAGAAAAAAACATGTCTTAACTGTATATTTTAATTCATTTTACTTCATGTGTTTCTCCAAAACACATTCAGTTCTCAATGAAATGTCCATGTCAATCTAATTATATCACTGCTTTTAAATGAACATGAAATATAAAAATCATGTAAGTTTGCCAGCTAGAGTTCATAATTTAGAAGGACCAATAGGTGAAGCAGGTTATAAACTCCTCCAATATATAGGACTATTTCTTTACTTTCTTTACCTTGCCTACCACAATGCTTTGTAAATTAGTCATTATTTTGAATGAAACAAGGTGATATTCAAAAAACAGAATTACAAGTAGGCAGAAGAGAGCTGCTTCATCTTCCCCATCACCAAAGTGTCTTGTCCACCTGCAAAGTCCCTGCCTTACCTATGGTTTGAACGCATGGCTGGCCTTGCAGCTATCTAAGATGAATCCCTTCATCTGTACACTGGATTCCATTGTCTCTTGCCAAATTAAGCACATTACTCTAGAAACTATCCCATCATTCTCTGCATCATCAACATTTTCTTCTCCATTGGATCAGTCTCACCAACAAGCAAACATGTCTTTAGCATATCTCATTAAAAAAAAAAAAAAAACTTTCCCTTGACCACACATATCCCTCTAGATAGCACCCATTTCTCTGTTCCCTTTTCCTTCAAAATTCCTCAGAAAGGCTGTTCACAACCCATTCTCTGTCCACCCATGTAATTCAGGCTTCGGTTCTCATATTCTACTGAAACCAGTCTTGTTGAGGTGGCTAAAGACCTTCTTGCCCATCCAGTAGTCAGTGCTCAGTCCCCATCTAACTTCCCTTCTTGGAAATACCTGAAACAAGTGTTTATTCACTTCCTCCTTCCTGAAACACTGCACACAGCTTATGGGAAATCCCACCTTCTTAGACTTTCCTTTTACCTTACTGGTTGCTCCTTCTCAGTCTCTTGCTGCTTCCTCCAACTCTTCCTCATATGTAAGTGTTGGCAGCCCCCGGACTTAGTCCCGAAAGTCCCTTTCTTTTCTCTCTACTCATGTCTCAGTGTCTGTTACCACCATCTACCTGGTTGCTCAGCTGGAAAACTTCTAAGTCACATTTCAGCCCCCTCTTTACCTTACATTTTGTTTCACATCTATTGACAAGTCCTGCCTGCAAAAGAGATCCCAAATCTGACTATGCGCCATCTCCCCCACCATGCCCACCCTAGTCCCAGCCCTGGTAAGCTCTAACCAGTCCACTGTAACCAACTCCTAACTAGGTCCCCTGCTTCCTCTCCTGCCTCCATCATCATCAGTGTTCTACACAGCAGCTGGAGAGATCTTTAAAAAATGCAAATCAGATCTTGCTCAAATGCTCCAATGGCTTCTCAACACACTCGGAATAAAATCCAATCTCTCACCACAGTCCATAGGACACAACACAATCTACCCTGTACTTAACCTTGGCTCCTACCACTCTCTTCCAAGTTCACTCCATTCCAGCTACAAACTAACCCACCTCATGGCTGTTGCAACTGCTCTTCCCTCTGCCTCTAATGTTCTTTCCTTACCACAAGTTTTTGTATGGTTTCCTCCTTCACTTTTTTCAGGTCTTAATTTGAATAGCATTTCAGTAGAGTCCTTCACTGACAATCTTATCTACAGTAATACCTTGTATAAAAGAATAACCGTATGTAAAGTAGTCCTCTCACAAACCATTTACCTTGCTTTATTTTTTCTTCACAAGTTATCAATACCTCACCCTACCTTAAATTATGTTTTGAAAGAGAGAGACTGAGAGAGAGAGAGAGAGAGAGAGAGAGAGAGTGAGAGAGAGAGAGAGAGAGAGAGAGTGTGTGTGTGTGTGTGTGTGTGTGTGTGTATGTATGTATTGTAGAGGTGGGGGTGGGTAGTGGTAGTGGGTTAGACTCTATATTTTGTGCACTGCTATATCCTAAGCACTTGGAAGAGTGTTTAGCACAAAGCAGTCACTCAATAAACATGTGTTAAATAATGAATCATTGAGAAAGCATTATTTCTACTCTGTATTTTAAATGTACTTAAAGAAGGAATAATGAATTAGTCCATATCACTAACCAGTACAACTGTTTTTTTCTTTTTTGAGATGGGGTCTTGCTGTGTCACTCAGGCTGGATGAAGTACAGTGGTGCTATCAAAGCTCACTGTAACCTTGAACTCCCAGGCGCAAACAACCCTCTCACCATAGCCTCTAAAATAGCTTGGAATACAGGCATATGCCACCATGCTGGTCTTTTTTTTTTTTTTAATAGAGATGGGGCTTCACTACGTTGCCCAGGCTGGTCTCTCTCACCCCTGGCTCCAAGCAATCCTCCTTCCTGGGCCTCCTGAGTTACTCGAATTACAGCCATAAGCCACTACACCCAGACCATCTTTGTTCTTTTAATATCCACTCTATCTAAAGGTGCCATTTGGGTTTTATTATTATTACTTTATTTATTTTATTATTATTATACTTTAAGTTCTGAGATATATGTCCAGAATGTGCAGGTTTGTTATATAGGTATGCACATGCCATGGTGGTTTGCTGCACCCATCAACCAGTCATCCACATTAGGTATTTCTCCCAATGCTATACCTCTTCTACCCCACTCCCCCTGACAGGCCCTGGTATGTGATGTTCCCCTTCCTGTGTCCATGTATTCTCATTTCTCAGCTCCCACTTATGAGTGAGAACATGCAGTGTTTGGCTTTCTGTTCCTGTGTTAGTTGGCTGAGAATGATGGTTTCCAGCTTCATCCATGTCCCTGCAAAGGACATAAACTCATTCGTTTTAATGGCTGCATGGTATTCCATGGTGTATATGTGTGCCACATTTTCTTTACCCAGTCTATCATTGATGGGCATTTGGGTTGGTTCCAGGTCTTTGCTATTGTGAACAGTGCTACAATAAACATACATGTGCATGTGTCTTTATATTAGAATGATTAATAATCCCTTGGGTATATACCCAGTAATGGGATTGCTGGGTCAAATGGTGCTTCTGGTTGTAGATCCTTGAGGAATCGCCACACTGTCTTCCACAGTGGCGGAACTAATTTACACTCCACCAACAGTGTAAAAGCATTCCGATTTCTCCACATCCTCTCCAGCATCTGTTGTTTCTTGACTTCTTAATGATCACCATTCTAACTGGCGTGAGATGGTATCTCATTGTGGTTTTGATTTTCATTTCTCTGATGACCAGTGATGATGGCTTTTTTTCATATGTTTATTGTAAAAGTGCCACTTGTTTTAACCTAGATTATAATATTTTCAGGCAAAAAAAAAAAAAAAAAAAAAAAAAGGAAGGGAAGGCCCTTCATCAATTGCCTTTCACTAAATATCTGTGCCCATTCTATGAGTCTAAGCTCCGATCACTGGGTCTAGACACAGAGGCCCAGGCTCTGTAGCATCACTGCCTGCGTCTCTGAGTCTGGCAGCCTAACGGCTGGGAATCTGGTACTTCGCCATAGCCTGCAAGACCAGTCTGTGATTTGTGGTGTAGCTACATCCCCTGAATTAGGGGCTTATTCAGAGAAATAATTTGAAACGCTGGAACCATAACCTGATACGTAGTGGGGGCTTAAAAATTACTTGTTACGAATTGGAAGAGGAAGGCCAAACAAAAAAAAGACTTCCAAAAAGGGTATGATAAGGCGAGCAAGAATAAAAGAGAGTAAAAGCAGCATACTGGATGTACAATAAATCATATATATTTAGAAATCAGTAAGTCATATGGAAATCCATTTTGAAGATATTGTAGGGAGCCCCACAAATTCACGGTTATTAACCTCATCTGGAACCTCAATACCAAAAAGAAATTTTACCAAGTCTTTCTACTCCAATCAGTCTTGATATCTATCACCCAATTTCAAGCAATTCCCACTTTTATTTGCTCTCCTATCCATGTAATTTCTCCAGTCTCAGCAAATGATCTTGCCTCCTATGTGACAAAGAAAAACACTTACTAATAATAATGTATTCATCTGCCTTTTGCAGACCAACAAACTTCTACACACCTGGCCTTCCCTTCTCCTCTCAGGAGGCACAGGAGAGAGCCCTGGCCCTCCTCCAAGTCCAGCACCTCCCCCCATGATGTGGGTCCTACCCAATGTCTCCACCTTCTTGGGAACCCATCCTAGGGAGTGTCTTTCCTGTTTCCTCCCTTTCTTGCTTTCCACCATCTCCTTTTCCAGTGTAGACTAAATAGTCACATTTAAAAGAAGCTTAAGCTTTTAAGTTATACCACCTAGCTAACTGATGACCAGAATATTTACAAAGGACAAGGATTGGGAATCGTGTGCTATCTGCTTTTTAAATATCCCAACTGACCTTAACTTAAAATTTCCCACTTGCTTATCTTGCATAATTTGTTTTGTCTGTGCTACTGTCTTTGCTACCAAAATATTTTAAGTTTTAAATAATGGCGGCTTGTAAGAAGTTGGCCCTTCAGTGTATTTTTTTGTAGTCGTTGACAATAAGCATTTATTCTTTCTGGAGAAGCTGACCACTTGTTTATCTGCTGAACGACATTTCTCCTTCAAGGCTTTGTAGTGGAAAGCAAAGATATAAAATACAAGATTAAAGAATGATATCATGGGGTTGCCAAAAAAATCTCTGTAGTCCAGGAAGTCCTAGCATGCCTGGTTGGTTGTTTGTTTCCAACTTGAATGAGGTTTGTGAAAAGACAATTAGAATTGTCTTTTTGTTCCAATGGGTTATACAGGAAAGAAACAGGAAATCTTGATGAAAGCTTGGGCTTTACAGGATATTTGTGTGAGCATTTATCCCATGTGTTTGATGTTTTTCTTTCCACATCTGCACACTTTATGCCTGGATTTTGGCTCAGATACTTTAAAATACTACTTTGCTGTTTTCACTTCATTACAGTTCCTGGCACGATGCTTTCTGTAAGAGAGGGGCTCAACAATTAAAACTGGAGAAGGAAACTGAGGCTCAGAAGGCACAAGTCCATTTATTTCCTCTCAATGTCAGTCAGTTCCCTCATTATAAAATGTGAGAATTAGACCGGATAAGTGCTTTTAAAACTTTTCCACCAAAGTACTCTTAGCAGCAGTGAAAATGAATAGGACCCCCCTGGGGGATCTGAGGGCATAGCCTGAAGCAGCCTCTGCAATGCTGGAATTTTCTTTGAAATGTCCTATTTTGTCTTAAAAATTCATGAGAACTTTGCATTTTACAAAACAGGAAAGTCTATGTTTGTTTTAATAGGAATGTTACCTCAATGGTAAAACTCCTTTGCTTTCCCACAATGTAACTGAGTGAATGTAACACTCCGGGAAACATGTATTCAGCCTCACGAGTCCCTGGCACTTGCTCACACTCCCCCAGGGATCACCTTACCTGAGTTGGAGAAGCAAGGGCCCAGACGCTCAGCATCTAAATCCCCTCCTGATGTGAAATGCTATCATCCTAACACTTACAATTTTACCTTTTAGAGAAAAGCAAAACAAAATAATAGAAAAAATTTCACACTTGCATTTGAATGGCAACAGAGAAAGTAGGCAAGAGTCCTGATACTGGGAAATCCAGCCAGACAGGTACAGAAGTGAATGAGTCAGCGGGGGAATGAGAGAAGTCAGTCTGTCAAGAAGAGCTGGGAATCTAATCAGGCAGATGAACAGAAAGTCCCAGAATCTTGATTTTGGAAGAGACCCCTGCAGTAGGCAAGCCCCCGGAAGGCACAGTATTCCTCCATAATACTCCAAACATACAGTGCAACGCTCACACTGGAAAATTACTTTCTCACAAGAAAAACTGTTGTACATTTTAGAAAAGAACTACCTCGTGTCAGTTTGCTGAGAATGATGGTTTCCATGGACACAGGGAGGGGAACATCACATACCAGGGCCTGTTGAGGGTAGGGGGCTAGGGGAGGGATACCAGGGGGTGGGGTGATAAGGAAAGGATAGCATTAGGAGAAATACCTAATGTAGATGATGGGGTGATGGATGCAGCAAACCACCGTGGCATATGTATGCCTATGTAACAAACCTGCACGCTCGGCGCATGTACCCTAGAATTTAAAGTATAATAATAATAATTTTAAAAAATAAATAAAGCATTCCCCCATCCCTTTTTTCTCTTTGTCTTTTCTTTTGTTGTTCTTTTCTTTTTTCTTTTTTTTTTTTTGAGATGAGAGTCTTACTCTGTTGCCCAGGCTGGAGTGCCATGGCACAATCTCAGCAGAAAAGAAAAGAAAAGAAAAGGGGAGGGGAGGGGAGGGGAGGGGAGGGGAGGGGAGAAAAGAAAACAGAAAAGAAGAAAAGAAAAGAAAAGAAAAGAAAAGAAAAGAAAAGAAAAGAAAAGAAAAGAAAAAGAACTACCTTGAAACAGTTCAAAATATTCCTCATGATACCATCTACATATAGGTTCAATTTCTGCCCCCCGCCCGGAACTATGTGGGAGTACTTTTAGAGTGGACGTCAAGAGCAGGGGTCAGGTTCAGATTCCAAATCCACCACCTATGACTTGTGTGGAACCCTGGGCCACTTACTTAAATGGACATACTTCAGCTTCTACAACTAGAAGATGAAAACAATGAACAATCTACCTCACAAGATTTCTGTGAGTCAGGTGTGGTGGCTCACACCTGTAATCCCAGCACTTTGGGAGGGCGAGGCAGGCAGATCACCTGATGTCAGGAGATCGAGACCAGCCTGGCCAACATGGCAAAACCCCGTCTCTACTAAAAATATAAAAATTAGCCAGGAGTGGTGGTACACACCTGTAATCTCAGCTATTTGGGAGGATGAGGCAGGAGAATCACTTGAACCTAGGAGGCAGAGGTTGCAGTGAGCCAAGATTGCGCCACTGGCACTCCAGCCTGGGTGCTGGGTGACAGAGCGGGACTCTATCTTAAAAAAAAAAAAAGTATATATATATATTTTACTGTGAAGATGGGGAGTGGCTGAATACGTGTAAAGCATGCAGAGCAGTGCCTGGTCCAGAGTAGTGCCTGGTCCAGAGTAGATCCTAATAGTAGAGCAGTGCCTGCTCCAGAGTAAATCCTAATAACTGTGGGCTTTTAGGATTTTCATCGCACAGACCAAGCCCAATGCTCCCTGAAATCCGGACCTTAAATTTACAAACAGAGAGATATGCAATCCTCCCTTTTAAATATCCCCTCGGACAGAGTTCCAGACTTTTCTATATTCTGAAAACTCTTCTCTGAACTTGTTTCAGTTTGTCAGTGGCCTGCTTAAAATGTGCTGACCAAAATCAACCTATTCTTTATGTGACCTGAAATATAAACAATAACTGGGACCTTATTTGCCAGCTCTTTTGTCCCCATGTCCCAGGCACCACACTCCCCTTATCTCTGCAGCTTTCTGTCCTCCTTCTTCTCTTACAACTGATTTTCTAAACCAAAGCATGGCATTTCATATTCAACCCCAATAAATGTAATCTTCTTAATTCCAGCCAGTTTAAAGCTTCAGAAAACTCATTTTTTTATCCTACATATTAACTACTCCTCAGAACTCTAAGCATTGGGAAACTTTAAACTTTTTTTTTTAATCCCTTATCATCCTCGACTGACTAACAGACACAGAAATCTCACTTCAGGTTGACACTAATCATTCAGAGACGGCCCTTTGAACTGTCACTTAACCACATAAAGGTAGCAATATTCAAACCATATTTCCCCATACTGCCTTCATGCGGCACTGTCAGATGGCTCCATGAAGGCCAGATATATGACATCTATGCCTATTTCCTTATCTACCAGCCTGGCTACCCTGTTCAAAGAAGGAAATCAGCTTAGTTTAATCGGCTTCATTCTTAGCGTACTCAAGCTGGCTTGTAGAACTCACTACTGTATGCCTATAGCTTGTCATGATAAACTTCCACAGGAAAAAATCCTAACAATGTGGGGTGGCCAGGGGAAATACTGTTACAGTTCATAGACTATGGTGCTGAAAAAAAGTGCTAACTAAAAAAGTCTGTATATTATCCCGTCAATAAATATTCTCCTAAAATGTATTAGCTCATCTTCCTGCCTTCATCCTTTCTTAGTGAGCTGTTGCCTGGAATCTTCATTCTCAGCATTGATTCTAATGTATAGGCCTCTAGACAGAGAAAGAATAAAAACAGGTGAAATCTGCACCCCTGAGATATTCTTATGTGTGTTTTTTACATTCCTGTTATATACTACCTTTCTATCATCTCTTCTTCATGAAAAAAAAAAAAAAAAGGAAAATTGATCGAATAGTGTCTGGCTTCCATTAATAGTATCAATTCTTTAAAGAATGTATCAGTACCCCTTATTGTGTTAGTATTATTTTTGATCAAGACAATATAAAGACAAAATTTTGATAGATTTTTAAATCTATCATTCTGAGAAAACCCTCTGAAGTTTAACATGCTTCCAGACAAATTTATATATATATACATATTTTACATGAAAAAAGTGAAATTGTCACAATGTGGATAAGAGGGGGTATAGAAAAAGGAATTCACCATGATTCTATCATCTAAAAAATAATTAATATCAATTTTTTAATATTTCTGTCTGATATTTGAGATTAAGGATAATTGGGTCAGAGGGTGTGTTTTTCCTAAATCTTGGTAGAAACTGCCAAAATCCTTTCCAAAAAGCCTATAATGCCATGAGCATGTAAAAAAGTATCAATTTCACTAAACTTTTACCAACTTTAGATGGCACTTCACGGTTAATTCTAATTTGCATTTGTATACCAAGACTAAAGATGTTTCTATATGGCTGTTCAGTTAATTCATTTCTTATCTCTTTCTTTCCTTTGCCATGTCACTTATTGGGACATTAATGATTTTCTTATGATTTGTGCTAATTACTATATTTATCTGCTAATTATTTTTATATATTATACATTTATCAATTTTATAAGGACAGTTATTCTTTGCCTAAGATATCTGCTTCAATTATTTCTTCAATTACTTTTTTAACTTAAAATAATTTTTATTTAGTCAAATACATTTCAATTTTCCTTGGTGTTTTTTCTTATTGTGTCCAACTTTCAAAAGTCAGTGGGATGCCAAAACAATTACAAAATAAATGCAAATCAGGTGCTGAAATCATTTGGCCACACTAGGTTACAAATTTGTCACCCATACGATCATCATCAAAAGAGAATATAATTTTAAAAGTCCCGCAGAGAACTCTGCAACATCTTATACTCACCCTGTAGTATAATAACTTCTGATTAGCATTTGTGTTGCATAAAGAGCTTTAAATGTGGTTTTCCTTTCTCCCCTGTTCCTTCATCGGTTTACTTAGAGGCACTGACATTTTTCTTAGTGCTTCTAATATTTTTTGTAATCCAAAATTACCTCAAATATACTTTGTAACTATAGCATAATAAAAAGTAACATTCCATGCCGGAAGCGGTGGCTCACGCCTGCAATCCCAGCACTTTGGGAGGCCGAGGCGGGCAGATCACGAGGTCAGGAGATGGAGACCATCCTGCAGGATGGTCTCCATCTGTCTCTACTAAAAATAACAAAAATTAGCCGGGCATGGTTGCATGTACCTGTAGTCCCAGCTACTCGGGAGGCTGAGGCAGGAGAATCTCTGGAACCCGGGAGGCAAAGGTTGCAGTGAGCTGAGATCATGCCACTGCGCTCCAGCCTGGGCAACAGAGTGAGACTCTCTCTCAAAAAAAAAAAAAAAAAAGAAAAGAAAAAGAAAAAGAAAAAAAAGTAATATTCCTTGCCCTTCCTTTTTTATTTACATTTGATTAATTATTACCTCTGTTTCCCTCTTACTACCCCTTACTCCCCAATCCCAACCTCCAATTCTTCATTTATTTTTCTAAACCTAGTTTCTAAAATCAGTTTCCAAGCAACCTCCTCCCATTATGAAAGTTGTGGAAAACATCCTCCATGGCTCTTTAGATAAAAGTGTGTTTCAGGAAAATTCATATTTTAAGTTGGCATATGTCAGAATGACTTTCAGTTGCCATCAGATATTAATTGGAAATTAACTACTTCATTTTTTTATGAAACCATTTTTAAAAATCTGTTAGAACAACTCCGTTGCACTGGCTTTTGCAATTAGAAAGTCTAAAGTTACCCATACTTTGGCACTGCTGAAAATAATCTGTTAGCTCTATCTTCTATCTTTTCTTCTCTTATAGGCTTTTCATTTAATGCTTATTTTTACATTGCATATAAATTGTTTGAATTTATTTTCTATTTCATTAATCCAAATTTATTAACCACTTAAAATGCTATAGACTATAATATAGGCCAGGCACAGTGGCTCATGTCTGTAATCCCAGCACTTTAGGAGGCTAAGGAAGGAGGATTGCTTGAGCCCAGGAGTTCAAGGCTGCAGTGAGTCATGATCATGCCACTGCACTCCTGTCTGAGAGACAGAGCAAGACACCATCTCTAAGAAAAAAAACAAAGAATATAATATAAATGCTCCATGGATTCGATCCAAGATGGCCGATTAGGAACACCTCAGGATTGCAGCTCCCAGTGAAAGCGCAGAGGGTGAGTGGACGCCGCATTTCCAGACGGATTTTTATTGCCCACAGACTAGGAGATTCCCAGGCGGAGGAGCCCTAAGGGTCGCCAGCGTGGCTCTTTCGGCCGGCGCGGCAGTTTTGCCGGCGCCCTGGCGTAGCAGCTCTCCATACAAAATACACTAGTCTTGGTCTCCCTTCTAGATGGCAAGCAGAGCTTCGGGAAGGCAGAATCGCCCATTCATCCGATTAAAAAGGGGTCTGAAACAGGGAGCCAGGCCAGGAGATTCCCAGGCAAAAAAGCCCCACGAATATCAGCGCCGCTGTTTCAGCCGGTGCAGTGGGTCGCTGCACGGGAAATCACG
>CAUYLG010026805.1:0-12433 GCA_963573385.1 Cacajao melanocephalus
GCAGTAGAACAAGAATCCTGTTCTCTCTCCCTCTTTTTCTTCCTCTTTCTTTCTCTCGTACATTCTTTTTTTTTCTTTCTTTCACTCTCACTTTCTTTCCTCTCTTTTCCTTACTTTCAAAAAATAAAAAAAATAAAAAAATAAAAAAAAAAAGACACTGCCAGTCACCTGAACACTTTCCTAACTTTCCCTAATCTCTGTTCTCTTCTGTTCTATTTTTTTTGTATTGTGCTCACTACACACAAAAAAAAAAAAAAAAAAAAAGATTAATACACTAAACCGGCTGACATCATGGGTTAAATAATCTATTTTTAAGTTATCAGTAGCAAGAGTTTTGACATAATAGTATCTGTACAATCATTTTGGAAAGCAAATTAGCAGTAGTAGATAAATTTAAAGATGTTCATGCTCTATAATCCAGTGATTAATGCACTAAAGTGTATATAGAAACATAGATGTTAGTCAACAATGTTGAACATCAAAAGCATGCTGAAAAGACAAAAACAATAGAACACCATTAACATAAAAAAAATTAAAACTGCAATAGCACGTGTTAAGAGATAGCTATACCTAAAGAAAAAATATAACTAAATAGACAGAAATGATAGAGACCAATACTGGATGGTGATTACCTTGGTGGGACAATGCAGAAGGGCTTTATCAGTACTGGTTAGGTACACAGGGATTTACCTTATTATTTACTATGCTTTGTTATGTCTTTAATATATGGTACTAAATTTTAAAAAGATTTTTCTGCCAGATAACAAAGGTCTTTTTATGCTGGCCAGATTTAATATATTCTTAGTGATTACATGAGACTAATACATTAAGAATATTTTGTGCCAGGCACAGTGGCTCACACCTGTAAATCCAGCATTTTGGGAGGCCAAGGTGGGTGGATCACAGAGTCAGGAGTTTGAGGCCAGCCCAGCCAATACGGTGAAACCCCATATCTATTAAAAACACAAAAATTAGCCAGGAGTGGTGGCGGGTGCCTGTAGTTCCAGCTACTCAGAAGGCTGATACAGGAGAACTGCTTGAACTCAGGAGGCAGAGGTTGCAGTGAGCCAAGATTGCGCCACTGCACTCTAGCCTGGGTGACTAAGCGAGACTCTGTCTCGGAAAAAAAAAAAAAAAGAATAATTTGGCTCAGTGCAGGGCTCACATCTGTAATCCCAGCATTTGGGGAGGCCATGGCAGGAGAATCACTTGAGCCTTGGAGTTTGAGACCAGCCTGGGCAGCATAACAAGACCCTGTCTCTAAAAAGATAAAATAAAAAATTAGGCAGGCATGGTGGCACATGGGTATGGTCCCAGCTACTTGGGGAGGCTGAGGTGGGAAGATCGCTTGGGCCTGGGAGGTCCAGACTGCAGTGACTTGTCATCGCATCACTGCACTACAACCTGGGGAACAGAGTCCAAAAACCACCTAAAAGTATTTTGGTGCTACATCATTTCTTCCAATAGTTACTGCTGTCAATTTTTAAAAACATTCTCTCACTGGGCAAACATTTACTAAACACTGTGTTCATCCTCTCATTCTAAATACTGAGCTTCCACTATGTGCCAGTCAGATAAAACGGTAAGCAAAAATTGGGGTTGCAGAAGGAAGAAAAGGTAAAACTGTGAAGAGATCTACAAACCACATTAAGATGGTTCTTTATCCTCAGAGCAATAGGAAGCCCTCACATAGCTTAAAATCTAGTGGAGAGGCAAGCAAATCAAGTACCTGTATTCACTCTCTTGAAAATCTCACCTACATTTTTAAATACTACCGTAGCTACACTGACATCTCCCAAACTTATATTTCTAGACTGGACTGGAAACATATGCCAGTATATATTCCTTAACTCAACTTTCTCCTTGGCTGTCTAACAGGCATGTTAAAGTAAATATGTCCAAAGCCAAACTCTTGCTCTTGCCTCAAAATCTGTTCCTCTGGCCTTTCTCCACAAGCGTGCACTATACATTTATATTTTAAATGAATAGCACTCCCAGGAGTTGTAGAGGACAACAATAATTTTTCATCCCAGAGAGTATCAACTACATGCATCTGGCTTCAGGCCAAAAACCTTGGTGTCATACTTGACTCTTGTTTCACATATAATGTCTGGCAACTTCTCATTATCTCTTCCATTCCCACCCTGATCTAAGCCACCTTCATCTTTCATCTGGTCTCCTTGATTCAGTCCTTGGTACTCCACCTCTTCTTGCCCTATGCTCACTTTGCCACATACCCTAATCAGCAGTCTGTGAGAGCTACTTAAGGCCAGGCGCAGTGGCTCACGCCTGTAATGCCAGCATTTTGAGAGAGGCCGAGGTGGGCGGATCACTTGAGGCCAGGAGTTTGAGACCAGCCTGGCCAACATGGTGAAACCCTGTCTCTACTAAAAATACAAAAATTAGCTGGGTGTGGTGGCATGTGCCTGTAGTCCTGGGGACTAGGGAGGCTAAGGTAGGAGAATCGCTGAACCCGGGAGGTGGAAGTTGGAGTGAGCCGAGATCACACCACTGCAGCACTCCAGCCTCGGTGACAAAGCAAGGTTGTGAAAGAAAGAGAGAGAGAGAGAGAGAGAGAGAGAGAGAGAGAGGGAGGGAGGGAGGGAGGACAGGACAGAAGGAAAGGAAGAAGAAGGACGGAAGGAAGGAAGGACGGAAGGAAGGAAGGAGGGAAGGAGGGAGGGAGGGAGGAAGGAAGGATAGACAGACGGAAGGAGGGAGGGAGGGAGGAAGGAAGAAAGGAAGGAAGGGGAAAGAAGGAAGGAAGGAAAGAAAGACAAGAAAATAAAGAGCTACTTAAAACCTAACACAGAAAACGTCACTTCTCTGCTCACAACCCTCTAATGGCTTCCCATCTTTTTCACAATGATGTTCAGCGCCCCACACCATCTAGCACTCACCCTACCTCTCATCTTCTAGTACATTCCCTCCTTTGCTCACTCACTGTAGCTCACTGGCCTTTGCCCTGGCTTTCCCTTTGCCTGGAACACTATTTCCCCCAACACCCACATGGCTTGCTCTCTCGTCTCCTTTAGGTCTTAACTCAGATGTCATCTTCTTAGTAAGCTCTTCCTGATCATCCTATCTAAAGTTGCATCCACTACCCTCCCATTTCCTATTCTCTTCTCTCTGCTTTATGTTTTCCATGACACAGTCTAGCTCACCTCACTCAAATATCAGATCCAGGAAGGCAGGAATTTTAGTGTTTGCTCACTGCTGTACCTTCAGCAACTAGATTTAAAAAATCACATATAATAGGCATACGGTAGGCATTCAGTAAAATATTTGTTGAATCACAACACAAATGTTAAATTCCAATTGACAAGTCCAGTGAAAAACCAGAGTGCTAGGTGACCCTGTAGAAAGACAAAAAAAAAGCTTGCCTCAGAAAGTCAAACTAGAGCTGAAAACTGAAAGATGGGTAGGAGTTAATTAGGATCTGCACAGGCTCAGTGGTGAGAGAGGCTAAAGGAAGGCTAGCATACGTTAGACCAGAAAGAGATAGGAAAGATGTAAGATGGGGTTAGAGAAGGTAGAAAAAGGTAAAACTGCGAACAGATCTACAAACCACATTAAGATGGTTCTTTATCGTCAGAGCAACAGGAAGCCAATAAAGTGTTTTAAGCAGAGTGATCACATGAACAGATTTATACGTTGAAAAGATTACTATGGCTACTGGTAATCTAAAAAAGCATTTAGAGGGGTCAGAGTAAATGCAGGTAGATCAAGTAAGAGGTACCACAATAATTCACTTGAGAGAAGATGGCATCTTACATTGCGGTGCTGGGAGTAGAGGAAGACTGAATAGATAAGATACTTAAGAGGTTAAAAAAAAATCAATGGGATAAGTGGAGTAAAGGTCAAGGGAATTTTAAGGTTCATTTCTAAGTTTCACAAAGTACTTTGGCCAGATGCCCCAAGGGAATAAAAAATTCCCACAGATGTGAATTCTATGTCTTCAAGTAGTATTATCTGGATCTTCAATATCCAAGCTCCTAGCCACCAATGGCTACTAAGCACTTGAAATATAGCTACTTCAAATAAACATGTACTGTAATTGTTGTGTATTTTGGATTTGAAGGCTTAGCAGAGAAAAAAGGATATAAGATATCTCGCTAATTGTTTACACTGATTACAAGTTGAAATAATATTTCGTATGTAGCAAGTTAAATAGAATCATTAAATTCAATTTCATCTTTCCTTTTACCTTATAATGTGGGTACTAGAAAATAAAGTTATAGAGAGAGATCCAAGATGGCTGACTACTAGCAGCTCAGGATTGTAGCTCCCAGAAAAAGCGCACAGAACGAGAGGATGCCACACTTACAGATGAATTTTTGTTGCCTACGGACCAGGAGATTCCCAGTGGAGGAGCCCCAAGGGTCGCCAGTGTGACTCTTGTGGCCGGTGTGGCAGTTTTACTGGCACCCTGGCGCGGTGGTTCTCGGTGCAGAGTAAACGGGACTGACTCCCCTTTTGGTCGACGTTTGGAGCTTCGGGAAGGTAGAGTCGCCTATTTACCTGATTGAAAAAGGGTTTCAAGAAGGAAGCCAGACCAGAGATTCCTGGACAGAAAAACACGATGAATCTTAATGCCACTGTTTTAGTCGGCGCAGTGGGCTGCTCAGATTTCGGCGCTGGGAATCAACAAGTTGGACATCCACTCAGAGACCTAATTTGAAAGTTGGCAATTACAAACAACAGGTGGATAAACTTACAACGATGGGAAGAAACCAGCGTAAAAAGGCTGAGAATACTCAAAATCAGAATGCCTCTCCTTCTACAAGGGCTCATAGTTCCTCATCAACAAGGGAACAAGGCCTGATGGAGAACGAGTGCGATCCATTAATAGAATTAGGCTTCAGAAGGTGGATAATAAACTTTTCTGAGCTAAAAGAACATGTTCTAGCCCAATGTAAAGAAACTAAGAACCTTGAAAAAAGGTTTGACGAAATGCTCACGAGAATAGACAATTTAGAGAAGAATATAAGTGAATTAATGGAACTGAAGAACACAATACGAGAACTTTGCAAAGTATGCACAGGTTTTAACAGTCGAATTGATCAAGCAGAAGAAAAGATATTAGAGGTTGCAGACAACTTAATGAAATGAAACGAGAAGACAAGATTCGAGAAGAAAGAGTAAAAAGGAATGAGCAAAGTCTCCAAGAAATATGGGACTATATGAAAAGACCTAATTTATGACTGATAGGTGTACCTGAATGTCATGAAGAGAATGAATCCAAGTTGGAAAATATTCTTCAGGATATTATTCAGGAAAATCTTCCTAATCTAGTAAGCCAGGACAATACTCAACTCCAGGTAATCCAGAGAACACCACAAAGATTCCTCAAGTAGAGCAACTCCTAGACACATAATCGCTAGATTCACTAGGGTTGAAATAAAGGAGAAAGTTCTAAGGGCAGCTAGAGAGAAAGGTCAGGTTAACCCATAAAGGGAAGCCTATCAGACTCACAGCAGACCTCTCAGCAGAAACTCTGCAAACTAGAAGAGAGTGGGGGTCAGTATTTAATATCCTCAAAGAAAAGAATTTTCAACCCAGAATCTCATATCCTGCCAAATTAAGCTTCTTAAGTGAAGGAAAAATAAAATTTTTTACGAACAAGCAAGCACTCAGAGATTTCATCACCACCAGGCCTGCTTTACAAGAGCTTCTGAAAGAGCACTATAAACAGAAAGGAACAAACAGTATCAGTCATCCTAAAAACTTACCGAAATGTAAAGAGTATCTCCGTAATGAAGAATCTACATCAACTAATGGGCAAAATAGCCAGCTAGCATTAAATCATAATACTGAATTCACAAATATTAATATTAATCCTAAATTTAAATGGATTAAATGCCCCAATTTAAGACACAGACAGGCAAATTGAACAAAAAGTCAAAACCCATTGGTACGCTGCATCCAGATTTATCTCACAAGCATTGACACACAAAGACTTAAAACAAAGGGATGGAGGAAGATTCACCAATCAAATGGAGAGAGAAAAAAAAAAGTTGCAATTTTTGTCTCCGACAAAATAGACTTTAACAGTAACAAAGACTGAAAGAAACAAAGAAGGATATTACATAATGGTAAAAGAATCAATGCACAACAGGAGTTAACGATCATAAATATATATGCACCCAATATAGGAGCACCCAGATATATTAGACAAGTTCTAAATGACATAAAGAGACTTGGACTCCATCACAATAATGGCGGGAGATCTTGACACCACATTATTAATATTCGACGGATCAACGAGATAGAAAATTAATAGGGAATTTAGACCTGGAATAAATAAACAGTGAATATCTATAGAATTCTTCATCCCAGGTCTCCAGAACATACATTTTTCTCAGTATCATATACCTATTCTGAAAGTGACTATATAGTTGGAAGTAAATCACTCTTCAGTATCTGCATAACATTGTACAGACTTAAATGAAATAGTGGTTGGCTGTTTGTTTTTTTCTTCCCTTATTCCTTCCTGTCTCTGCTGTTAAGTACAATTATCGGCATAAAAGAGGTTTTTAATACCTATTCCTAGATTGTATTCCAGCCTGGGCAATAGAGCAGGAATTCTGTTCTCTCTCCCTCTTTTTTTTCTTTCTTCTTCTTTCTTTCTTTCTCTCATTTAAAAAAAAAAAAAAGAGATACCATCTTAGCAGTTAGAATGGCGATCATTTTAAAAATCGGGAGACAACAGATGCTGGAGAGGATGTGGAGAAACAGGAACACTTTTACACTGTTGGTGGGAGTGTAAACTAGTTCAATCATTGTGGAAGACAGTGTGGCGATTCCTCAAGGACCTAGAAATAGAAATTCCATTTGACTCAGCAATCCTATTACTGGGTATATATCCAAAGGATTATAAATCTTTCTATTATAAGGACACATGCACACGAATGTTCATTGCAGCACTGTTTACAATAGCAAAGACCTGAAACCAACCTAAATCCCATCAATGATAGACTGGACAAGGAAAATGTGGCACATATACACCATAGAATACTATGCAGCCATAAGAAACGATGAGTTCATATCCTTTGTAGGGACATGGATGAACCTGGAAACCATCATTCTCAGTGAACTGACGCAAGAACAGAAAATCAAACACCACATGTTCTCACTCATAGGTGGGTGTTGAACAATGAGAACACATGGACACACGGAAGGGAGCATCACACACTGGGGTTTGTCAGGGGGAAATAGGGGACGGACAGTGGGGGATGGGGAGTTGGGGAGAGATAGCATGGGGAGAAATGCCAGATATAGGTGATGGGGATGAAGGCAGCAAATCACACTGCCATGTGTGTACCTATGCAACAATCTTGCATGTTCTTCACATGTACCCCTAAACCTAAAATGCAATTAAAAAAAAATTAAAAAAAAGAAATTGCATCTAATAGTCATTGAAATATCCAGTGAGACAAGTGATCTTTACTCCTTCTTGTCACTTGCATATTCATCATATTTTATAAATTTATTTGTTCTAGGAAATGCTGAGTATATGTTTCTTGACCAGATATTTATATTGGACATGTGTTCCTTTTTTTATACCCACATTACTTGTCCAGACTGAGTGGGTGGTTAAATAGAGTAAGTTTTGAGGACATAATTTACCATAAAATTATTGGACAATGCAGAAACAAATGTGAAAACTGTTCTAGAATTCAGAAAATTATTGTAATACTTAGTCTTTAGGAAAAATGTTTGTTTAAGCATTATTTTAGAAAAAAAATCTTAACTTAAAATCAAAGTTTACCCTCACTAATTGTACAGTTTGAAAACTGAAGCCAACATAATTTCCTGTCTGTATGTTGGAAAATATTAGGAGTGGGGATACTTTCCTTTTATTAGGTTAACTAATATTGAGAATAAGCAAAGACTACTTAGCTACTTGATTCAGTAAGTGCTTGCCTGTAAAAGATAAGACAGTGAACCAACTGAAAATAGCTTATTTAATAGGACAAATTGGTTGCTATCAAGAGTTGCTTCAAGACCCTTGATTACTATGGCAAGTAATCTAAAGCAATTATGTAAAACTATTTCAACCAATTCTCTGCCTTTCAAAACTTTGCTTAAAATTCGAAGCCCAGGCTCTGATATCTTACAAATGATTTTCTTTGGTGTTTCCCTTCTGTGTAACACTACTAAGAAAAAAAATAAAGGTGATTTTCTTCCACTGCAGTAGGATTAATAAATTTAACTTTGGTTATTCAACATTGTTGTTGAAAGGATTACAAGTAATTAATTTTTCTAAAGCATCATTTATGTATGAGTAATATTACATCAACCCTTTAGTATAAAGAAATCTCTGTATCCACATATCCAAGATTAATATTCTTATATCCCCTCTGAAAATTCTATATGTCTAACATTTCTGCTTATCTAGACACCAAGACCCTTGCCCTTGCAGTTCAGAATTACCTTGTGACTTATTCATCTTATTTAATTTGACACAACTAATCTCTGTAGATAATTTCTTCATGGACAGAGGGTTTTTTTTCTCATTTCCTTGTTGCCTTCAAGTTACAACTAAATTTTCTTTAAGTATATTTTAGTAAATTCTAATGCAAAACTGTTTAGATATTTGTGAAAGACCTTTTTCATATTCCTATATTTAGATATAGTATAACAAAATAAATGATATGGGTTAAGATGCAATATAGCCCCTGTGCTTACTTTAAGATTTTTTGCTAAAATGATATTTTAACTATAGTAATTTCTTGTTATTCACAGTAGTGATGCTTTACAAAGTCACCACAAACACAATTAGCCAATACTGAAGCATTGTTTCTATGTAAATACAGAGTTAGACACATGTGAGTCTCTAGAAATAACATTTTTGTCAATTGATAATTACTTATCTTATGTGGTTTCTATTTAAAGATAACTTACTTAATATTTTTTTCCTATTACTCCAATTGTCTTTATTTTTTATTTTTTTATTTTTTATTTCCGTAGGTTATTGGAGAACAATTGGTGTTTGGTTACATGAGTAAGTTCCTTAGTGGTGATTTGTGAGATTTTGGTGCACCCATTACATTAGCAGTATAAATTACATCCAATTTGTTGTCTTTCATCCCTCATCCCTTTCCCATCCTTTCCCTCTGAGTCCCCAAAATCTATTGTGTTATACTTATGCTTTTGCATCCTCATCGCTTAGCTCCCACTTATAAGTGGGAGCATACAATGATTCCTGAGTTACTTTACTTAGAATAATAGTCTTCAATCTCATCCAGCTTGCTGTGAATACCATTAATTCATTCCTTTTTATGGCTGAGTAGTATTCCATCATATGTGTGTGTGTGTGTGTACACACACACATATATATGTATCTATATGTGTATATATATATGTGTGTGTATATATATATGTATATGTATATATATATAAGGCACAGTTTCTTCATTCATTGATTGATGGAAATGTGGGTTGGTTTCACCACCAGGTTCAACTTCACATGGGACTGTGTGCATTGAGTGATACACATTTTTCACTGCTCTGCACATGTCTGCAAATAACCATGAAAGTACTGTGAGTATTAACTTTGGGGTTGCCAATACATTTTAGTATGTAGACAAATTTGCAAATGCAAAGTGTGTTAATGATGAAAATTGATTTATTTTACAAATTGGCCTTTTAAATTCAAATAGTGATATCAGAGAAAATAGTGACTAAAGACATTTTTGTGCATTTTATTCACTTGAATTAGTAATGGCATAATTCATTTTTATTACACGTTAAAATAGGGGTTGGGAACACTGTTCTCAAGAATATTGCCTGTAGCCCATCTGCATAGATCTAGGCCACTGGAGACTTCCTTAGAGTTCTTTCAGATGATATTGTTTCACACAACAGTTCCTCCTCCCAACTAATTTAGCCCAGACCACTTGGTGTTTACCCTCTGTCTCATATTACTCTTGATTTATTCATTTAGTTGAATCTTATCTCTTCACCACTGTCTAAGCTTCCTGAGGTAATAGACTTGTTTTTAAAGCATATTTAATGCAATGTTTCGTTGAAATGTTCATTGATCCCACTATATGGTATAGTGTTCCTCTTTTTTACAACATTCTTCTAGTTTCTTCCATCTCATATCTCAAGCAACCTGTGTTCCTGTTATTTTCCATTTCCATCCTCTGCCCACTCATTTCAACATTTCCAAAAGTGTATTCACTTTTCAAAATCTAATTGAAAGTGCAAATGAAATATTGTTCTTAGTGTTCCCCAAGAACACCCTCAGGTTTAGCAATCCTCTAGACAAACTCACAGAACTCAAACAAGTGGTTATACTCATATTTATGGTTTATTACAATGAATGGGTATATCATAAAATCAGCAAAGGAAAAGGGTACAATGGACAGAGTCCAAGAAAAACTAGCTATTTGTTTCTAGTTTCTTTCCCAGGGGAGTAATATGAATCGTACTGAATTCTCTCATCAATGATGTGTGATAACATACATGCAATATTGCCAACCAGGGAAGCTTATCCAAGTCTTGGTGTCCAGTGTTTTAATGCAGGGGTGGGAGAGAGGGTGCATGTAGGCATGGTGTGCCCATATGGCTGACTTATTTACATAATCTTCAACCTTTCCAGATTTCAAACTGATATGATACTGTATGGTCCAATGACTTCACTATCCATTACATTATTACTACAATCCTGGCTAATAATCTGGCTTGGACCAAAGCCCCAGATAAACAAAGAGAAGATATTCTAAGGGGTTATCTTCTAGATCCAGTTAAAGGTCAGACCTTTCTTTGGCATATGAAGATTTTGAAGAGTCAGGCTTGCAGAGTTAGTCTTTTACTATACACATGTAATTTACTCCATGATCCCTGCCATGACATTGCCAGATAAAAATAAACTATTCTACCTCTGAAGTCATACAGCCCTTTATGTGTTTCTTTCACTTCACTTGTTCCATTGTTGTAATGTAACTTTCTAAACTGAGGCAGTTATAAGTCAAACTTGTGGAAGAAAAGAAATCAGCTATCTAATTGACGTTTTGGTTTTCTGAGCAGCTCTGTAAACTAAGAAGAAAAACTTAGTCCTTCTGGTCTAGAATATTACAGAGAGAGAGGGTGATGGAGGATGGTTCATAGAGAAGGGAATCAATATTAAAGACTTGACAGATGTGACTAAGGGAGGAATACTAGCTAATTGGGAAGTTTAAGCTGCTTTGTCTTCCCAACTAAATTTGAATAAAATCCACATTAATTACAGTTCCTTTGAGAGGAAGGAGGAAAAAATGCAACCTTCTGAGTAAGATAGGGTAGGTGTAATAATAAGCTAAGACTGCTGACCAAGTTGATGCTACATGTATTGGTTCAAGCAAGCTTATCTTCCCTCTGTAGACTCTTAATTCTGGACACTGGACTCATGTTCAAAGGAACTTTTGATTTCTCATGCACAGTTTTAGTCAGGGTTCTCTAGAGTGACAGAACTAATAGATGTATATATAAAAGGGAGTTTACTAAGAATTATTGACTCACGCAATCACAAGGTGAGGTCCTACAATAGGCCATCTGAAAGCTGAGGAGCAAGGAAACCAGTCTGAGCCCCAAAACCTCAAAAGTAGGGAAGCCAACAGTGCAGCCTTCAGTTTGTGACTAAGGATCCAAGAATCCCAAAGCTGAAGAATTTGGAGTCTGATGTTTGAGGGAGAAAGCATCCAGCATGGGAGAAAGATGTAGGCTGGAAGACTAAGCCAGTCTAGTCCTTCCACATTCTTCTTCCTGCTTTTATTCTGGCCACACCAGCAACTGATTAGATTGTGACCTCCCAGATTGAGGATGAGTCTGCCTTTCCCAGTCCACTGACTCGAATGTTAATCTCCTTTGGCAACACCCTCACAGACACACCCAGAAAGAATACCTTGGATCCTTTAATCCAATCAAATTGACACTCAATATTAACCATCACACATACTTGGTATGATTTTCAATACACAACTTATAGCTAACTTTTATTGTGTACTTGGCAAGTGTTAAAAACTATTCTAAATATTTTATATGCCTTATATCACTTAATCTAGTGAGGTAGGTGTTGTGTTTTTTTATAAAGCATGACACATATTTACAAATCCCACATCAAAATGTCACTTCTATTCACACCATGTATTCCATTTAGAACATGAACTATGCTCAAATAATCAAGTGATCAGCAATGAGTATTCTCTTCATTTCAGGTCATTCTCAAAAGATAACTGCAATCATTGCATCAGATATATTTTTTTTAGGAATAAATACACTGAGACAATTTAAGAAAGCTACTCAAGGAGAGAGATCCAAGATGGCAGATTAGCAACAGCTCAGGAATGTAGCTCCCAGTGAAAGCACAGAGAGCGAGTGGACGCCGCACTTTCAGATGAATTTTTGTTGCCCACAGACCGGGAGATTCCCAGCGGAGGAACCACAC
>CAUYLG010026806.1:0-102479 GCA_963573385.1 Cacajao melanocephalus
TCTTTTTCCTCTATGAAGCCTGGCTTCCAGGGTTAGTAGGAAGACAAAAATGCGTTGCTTGGAAAATGCCTATTGCTGTATCTAGCACCTGGGTAGTGCTAAATTAAGGCCCTCAGGAAGAATTATTCCTGTTCAATCACAAAATGAAAGCTTCAGCCAGTCCATAGCAGAGACCCGTACCCCACTTCCAGGAAGCCAGGGTAAGCAGTGGCCCTGCCCTAGCTGTAGCTGCAGCCTCGTGCTCACACCTGGTGCAGGGTGTGTGTAGGGGCTGCCCTGGACTGTGCTGCTCCACCTCCTATCACCAGGTGGCTGAGGCTGGGAACCTGGTCCTCACGTTCCTTTCTGGGTAAGCAATGGGCAGCTCAGAGGTGGAATGAGAGGCTGAAGGTCCTGCAACTGAGACCTGAGGCAGCTGCCTGGGGCTCTCCCTTCCCAGGTGCCCTCCGCACCTTGGCCGTCTGTTTCCTGAGCACATGCATGCTCTAGGGAGAAGAGGGCAGTGGAGAGGACTGAATTATAGTCGTGCACCTCATGACGTTTCAGTCAGTGATGGACCGCATGTGTGACGCTGGTTCCATGAGATTGTAATACCTTATTTTTATCATACCTTTCTGTGTCTTGATGTTTGGGCAATACACAAATGCTTACCATTGTGTTAGCATTGCCTGCAGTGCTGAGCACAGTCACATACTGCAAGGTTTACAGCCTAGAGCAATAGGCCTCGTATGTAGAGCCTTGACCCCTGGACTCCTGTGAGTGTCCTCTGATGTTCACACCAGGACAAATCACCTAATGACGCATTTCTCAGAACCCATCTCCAGTGTTAAGCCATGCGTGGTTATATTTAAGAGAACAAATTGCTTTAAAGCACCATGATTTTCATACGGGCTCTTAATATGCTCATTACACGCCGTTCTTCTGGTTCTCAGAAGCAGCAGTTCCACACACCTCTGTAGCCGGCTGCTCTGCTTGCATCAGAGGTGCTGCAGGGGTCTTCCTAAGCCCAAATGCAGGCTGCTGAAAGCTGGCCTTCTCCTCACTCCCCAGTGAGCATGCTGCAGGCCCTCACTCGGGCTGCAGGGCTGGGTGGCTCAGAGGGCTGACCCGGGACCCAGGAAGGAGCAGAGCATCCCTGAGCCTGGGAGCTGAGGTAGGGCTGGGTTATAGAAGGACACCTATGGATCCAAGCATGGCTTTGCCTGTGCAAGTGCGGATGAAACAATCTGTGTTTCTCTGGGTCAAGAATCTTCCTTTGAACTTAGCACCAGAGCATAAACGAGGGGAAGTCAGGGGAGACAAGCAGAGGAAGCAGATGCGCACGCACAGGACGCCCGGGGTGGCATGGGAGGGCTCGGGGTGAGAAATACGCAGGGTGTGGCATCAGGCCTGGGGGAGTGGCCCTGCCCCGTGAGAGGACAGCAAAACGGGGCGGGCCTGGGTTCAGGGCTTGGGCCACTGTCCAGTGGGCCGTCCCTGATGGGGGTGACCCAGCACCTACAGCCAGGAAGTGGAGGACAGGACAAGGTCACCGAGGTTGCTGTGTTGACAGTGAGCCACAAGCATGGTGCCTGGCGGAGCTGTGCTGAGGGGTTGGGTCCCAGGCCTGGGGTCAGAATGCAGGGTCATAGTATCGTACTGGGCAGGGTGTGGGGTTGGGAGGAGGAGGTTGGCAAGCCAGCACCAGGGCTGGGAACGGGGCACTGTGCATGCCACATCATCACTTTCCAGCCCAGAGCTCTGAGGGGCCTGGAAATTCTACATTTTAACTCGGCCTTCTTGGTCACTATAAAGGTGAATTTGCTGGGAGGATTAAACAAGCGTCTGGTTTGTCTGTGAGCTTGACTGGTAACTTCTGAAGATTCAGACATTGCCCTTATGTGGCAGGCGGGCCCACACCTGTGCTCTTGCCCTGCACCCTATAAAAGGTGTGGCTGGCCCAGTTGGTCTTTCTCCCCCAGCCTTTACCGATAGCTACCCCAGCACAGGCCCCTCATCCCCTGCCCAGGACACGGTTCTGGAACCTGACATAGGCTTCCTGTTAAGTAAGTAGACAACAGAGAGGCATTTGTTTCCAAGTTGACTTCAAAAACCCCGTTTTCCCCTGGCAGTGGTGCTGTTGGCCCCGAGAGGCCTGTACTGCACCTTGGTGGATTGTCAGAGGTGAACAACTGCGCCAGGAGTGCAGAGACTGCAGGAGATTCACCAAGGCAGAAAGACCCAAGCTACCGCCCCATCTGATATGGTGTGGCTCTGTGTCCCCACCCATATCTCATCTCATAGCTCCCATAATTCCCATGTGTTGTGGGAGGTGCCTGGTGGGAGATGGTTGCATCATGGAGGCGGGTCTTTCCCTTGCTGTTCTTGTGATAGTAAGTGGGTCTCACAAGATCTGATGGTTTAAAAAAAAATGGGAGTTTCTCTGCACAAGCCCTCTCTCTTTGCCTGCCGCCATCCACATAAGATGTGACTTGCTCCTCTTCGCCTTCCACCGTGATTGCGAGGCCTCCCCAGCCATGTGGAACTGTGAGTCTAATTAAGCCTCTTTTTTTGTAAACTGCCCAGTCTCAGGTATGTCTTTATCAGTAGTGTGAAAATGGACGAATACACCATCTCCCGCTCTACTGATTCACAGATTCCAGCAATATTTCTTCACAAGCATCTGCTGAGCTGGAAATCACCTCCTCTATGCTTTCCCGACAGAAATGCCAAGCACCCCCTCTGTCCCTCTCCATGCCCCCTCCCAGGCTCTACACCCCTGCACATCTCTATCTGACAGCACTTACCACCCTGCCTGTGAGCACTGTGAGAGCCGGGCTAAGGGCTAGGCCACTGCTGGGTTCACTTGAAGTTAGAGATGTGGAGCGTTTGTGCTATTTTGAAACAAATCCCTGCTCTGGGTGGGCACCAAGAACACTGAACTGTTTCTGGCCACCCCAAAAAAAATCGCCCTGTGTTAGAGTGTGTTTTCTTCAGGTGGTCACAGTGACATCTTCCACTGCCCACTTTGTAGCATGGACTTGCCACTCCCCATCAAGAGGTGGGATCTGTTTCTCTACCCCTTGAGTCTGGGGAGGACCTGAGACTGCTTTGACAGTATGCTGCTGAGGAAGGAATGAAGTGAAAGTTCCAGACATAGCCTTTAGCTGGCCTGTTAGCTTTCACTTTCTGCCTCTGGGAAGTCAGCTGCCATATACGAAGCGTGACTACCCTGGGGCCACCCTGCTGTGAGAGTCCTCAGTCACATGTGGAGGGACCCTAAGGAATGAGGCATCCTCCAAGGGAGGGAGGGAGAGGAGAGAGGCGCAGAGCAGGGAGACACCAGGTATGGAAAGAAGCCAGTTTTCCAGGGGGTCCTGTGGTTCAGCTGTCCCCAGAGATGGGCTGGAGATGAACTGCCCAGCTGGGCCCTTTCTCAGTGCCTGATCTACAAAATCATAAGCAAAACAAAATGTCTTCAGCCACTGTGTTTTGGGGGAGTTTGCTGTGCTGTGTGGGTCACTGGAACACTCCCCGCTCTTATATTTTCCATCAGCCTTCGCCATGGGGAGCTGGGGTTCCTGCCTTGCTGTTCATAGGGGACTCTTGGGTTAGTGCCCGAGGCCACCATGACAAAGCACCACAAATTGAGCACCTTAAACAATGGAAATTTGTCGTCTTACAGTTCTGGAGGCTGGAAGTCCAAGATCAATGTGTCAGCTGGATTGATTCCTTCTGGGTGCTGGGATAGAGAATCTGTTCCAGTCCTCCTGTCTGTTTTCTAGTGGAGAGACAGATAGTACGCACCGGCCCAAATGAACACAGAAGAGCATTCATTCACTTAGTGTGTGCTGCAAAGATAAGAAAGAAGACCATGTGACCGGGCAGCCACTGGGTGTCCAGGGAAGACCTATTTGAGGAGGGACCCTTAGCTAGGAGCTGAATGGTGGGAGGGATCCAGCCAGGTACAGATCTGAGGACACTGTTGTCAACAGACAGGTAGCCAGGACAGCACGTGCAACGGCCCTGAGGTGGGGACAAGCCCTCTGCATCTGAGGACAGAAGGACGTCCTTGGGAGTGAGGGGAAAGGAGAGAGAGAACCAGGAGGCTTCTAAGGAGCATAGGTTTTCTTCTAAGTGAACTGGAGTGCCAGCAGAGCCCTGGAAGTTTGTAAACAGGGAAGTCATGCTGTGCGACTTACTGCTCTGTGGAGAACAGCAGCTGGGAGGTGAAGTGTACAGTTCCCAGTTGAGAAAGGGAGAGATGACGGGTTCTGGGATGCACCGAGAGAGTGGATGGAGGGATGAGAAAAGAACAGGCAGGGAGGCGGGCCCCTCCAGTGCTTGGGCTAGTTTCGACATGGCAGGGTGGCATGGAGCTAGGGTGGACGTGGGGCTGCCAGGGAGGTGGGTGGCTGGGAGGGAACTTGGTGGTCTAGAGGCTGGAGGCTGAGTTCACAGCCTCGTGGAGGCAGCAGCTGTGTCTCATTCAAGGGTCTGGTGAGTCTGGAAAAGTGGGCATGAGGGCACAGTCAGAGGAAAGGTCAGATTAAGCAGAGAAGGCGGGCCTGTGCCGAGTTTGATGGTAGATGCATGAAGCTGGGCTGGCCAGGCAGAGGCAGAGGTGGTCCAGGCATAAGTGCAGGTGTGAGGCCGGCTGTTGGGCCCCTTGGCTTCCCTGAGCCTCGGCTTTCTCATGCATTCCCACGTTCTCTGTGGCATTGTTACGAGGATGAAAAAGGACACAGTTTCTCCCACAGTGCCAGCACCCATGGGACTCGGCAGGCGGGAGCAGCCGCACAGGATTCAAAGCAGTGTCAACCTAGGAATGGTCTGGAGGGGTCACCAGAGTAGCCCCTGGGGACCTCCAGAATCCCTGGAAGGCTCTTCTGTCACCCTGCTGCCAAGTGCCCTCCCCAAATCTATCACTCAGGGCCCTTGGGCTCCAATTTTTCCCAACAACAGGGTTCAGCCAATTCTCTCATCGCTTCTTCTGTCTCTGGCCATTTAGACACAAGGCAGAATGCGTACTGGATTTCCTGGGCTCTGGGCTGTGGAGCTCTTTGGATCTTACTGGCTGGAGCAACAGCTGTATTTGTAGAAGATTCCCCAAGCTGTTTAGGATGGAGGGTCTGAGCTCCGGGTTTGCCTCCAAGCTCTGAATTCTGTGGGCTAGGCCTGTGGCCGATGCATTTGCAGTGCTTTCTGGCCCTTGGACTTCGTCATCATGAATCATATGCAAGAACTGTCCTCCTAGGTAGCCCCGATCTGCCTCATTCATGTGGGCCTGGCACATTCCGTGTGGCAGTGGGCTACACTGCCTGGGCAAAGTCAGGCTTCACCCACCCCACGTCACTCCTTTCCTCCTCAGTCTGCGGGCCTTTCAGTTCCACCGTTTGCTGCACCCTGCACCAGGGACAGGCCGTGCCCTGAGAAGCACACAGTAGGTACAGGAGATAGGACCCCCAGATCTTCGCCTGGGTCTTCTGGGCCTCACCAAGGAGCTTGGAGCCCTGATTCCCCAAGAGGACAATCTGAGACAGCTCTGGGTCCCAGCAAGCAGAAGAAGGAAGGGTGAGTGCCCCAGTCTTTCCTGAGCTACGGGAAGGGGCAGAAGATGCAGAGGAGTGTGCTTAGCGGACACACTTCTCAGTGGTCGGGAGGCGATTCCCGTGCTGGGAACAGGAGGTACAGAGGCACAGAGGCTTGGGAAGGTCCCCCAGGGGCTCTGTGTGGAAAGCGTCATTGTCCTGCACCCGAGCACTGAGTGAGGGCTCCTGGGGGTGGGCGTCTTCATGTGCACAGTGGGATGTGTATTATCACAGCATCAGCACCGGCTTGGGGAGCGTGGTGGCCTGTGCTCAGGACCGCAGGATGGTGTGGGCTGGCTTACTGCTCAAACCCCGAGAGCCCACCGTCGGAGCCTCTGCTCTCCCAGGGAGGTGGTAGACAGGGCAGCAAAGGCAGGGTGAGTGACTTAGGCCTTAAACACTGTAGGTCCTGGGGCGGGGACAAGAAGTGGGGGAGAAAGTGACCCCAGGTTTCCGCTTCGCAGCCTGTGGGGTGCTGCTTCCCTCACTGAGCCTGCACACTGGGAGTTTCTGAGGTGTGCACCCAGACCAGATGCACCCAGGACGGCTGGGATCCCGTGGCCCTGAGGCTGGGGCGGGGGTGACATAAGCGATGTCCAGCTCACGCTGCCGGCTCTGTCTCTCCCCACCTCCCCTGGAGACCAGCAGGAGGAAACCAGACCTTTATGCAGATCTTCTGGGCCTAGCCAAAGAGCTTGGAGCCCTGATTCCATGTCCTGGCTGTCAGGTTGGGAACGCCACCCCTAACCCTGAGGAATGGGCTGTTCCTGCAAGCCCACTGCCAGCCTCCAAGCCTGATTAGAGGGCTTCGGTGGCCCTGGGCAGAGGGCAGCCCAGGACCCGGCCAAGGCGGGCAGATGTGCGCCAGCTGCTTGCTGGTTGGGGAAGGGGGCAGCTGCTCAGCAGCAGATGCTCCCTTAGCTCCTGCTGTAGCCAGGCTGTCCCTGGGCCAGAGCAAAGCAGCACAAGCCCGGGCCCCAGGGAGCCCCTGCTGTTCAGGTAGGGGCGGGCAGGAGCAGAATCCAATGGGGTCCTGCAGACCTGGGGTCCCGCTTCAGCCTGCGCCCAACCTCTCTCCATCTCTGGGGGTAGTTGTGAGGGTGTGCCTACCGTGTCCCATGGGGCAGTCGAGCCTGGGCCCCAGGGGAATCCATAGGCATAGAATCCCCGCCCTTACCCCACCCCTCCTGCATCTCCAGGGGCGTTTTTTGTTGTCTATTTTTCATTTTTAGTTAATGAGAAGCCAGTCAGCGAACAGCTGACAAGATCTGCATCTGTTTTTTCGGAAGGTTCAACCCTGGTTTATCAGGGTGGGGTTGGATTTCATGACTGTGCCAGGCTTTCTCCTGGAATTCTCCAACCTAGGAATAAGAAGCTGGGCTGCCCGTCACCCTGAAACTTAAACACAGGGCTTGAGGGTAGGGAAAAGGCCTGTTGTGTAGCAGGGACCAACCTACAAAGTCACCACCAACAGGTAGAAACGCTGTGCCTGGGCGGAGATGCGCATGTGAGCTTGTTCATCCAGGTATTGGGCACTTGGACAGGCACCTGGAGGACCCAGCAGGGGCTGAGGGTCAGGAGCTGTCCTGCCTTGGCTAGGGGAGCCCAGCATTCATGGCTGCCCTAGCTGGACCCTGAAGGATCCAGGGAAACCAGCAGTGCATCAGGCTCAGTGCTTCCTGCTCCGGGAGAGACGTGGCCTGCAGCCACTATAAGCAGGCAGACAGGAGCCCATGGCTCTGCTTGGACAGGTCCAGGAGGGCTTCATGGAGGAGGCGGCAAGGACAAGGAAGCCTGAAGGGCCAGGAGGAGACAGGAGCCCTCTTCACAGCCAGGAGCCTCTGTGATACATCAGGAGCTCCTGCTAAAGTAAACATAATTCAATACACTTGTTGAAGAACAGCACGGCAGGCTTTATTCAAGGGAGGCCATCTCACAGGCGTGGGACCAATGCAACAGGGTCTTGCAGTGGGGAAGAAAGACTGAACTCAACTCCGCATACAAGAGAAAGGGAGTGTATAGCCAAGGAACTGCAGAGGGGTTAGCGGGTGGAAAGTGATGAAGAGGAAACATCACAGTAAGGGGGCTTCTGAGACAGGCTGGGGTGATCAGGCGTCACCTGAGGGCTGGTGGAAGGCGAGGAACCCCATCAGATACAGAGGCTGATCAGACATGGAGGCTGGATAAACTGACTTCACAGGATTCTCGCAAAAGGACAGGGCAGAGATGAATGAGGAAATGTAAAAGTTGAGTCCTCATTGAAAAATTGCTCAGGGAGTCTGATAGAGTTTGGTCAAGGGGAGAATCTTTGCTACTTTGCCAAGTTGTGGATGCCCTTTGGTTGAGTTCTGAGCATGCTGTTACTTTCTGCCCACCTGAGACAGGCCACCCTGGGAGGGAGGGGCCAAGCAGAGCATGTCTCGGCCCCTCCCACTCACCTCCCACTACCCAGGGTGGGCCCTCTCCCAACTGTCTGTCTGCTGCCCCCATCGCTTTCCTTCCCTGCTCTTTGCTGTCTGAATCTGGTATTCCAAGGATGGAGAGCAAAGGGTCCACGTCCACCCTCCTTCCCCCACTCACACAGCCACACAGACCTGGCCTCGCTGCAGCCCCCAAGCACTGGAGGAGGTCATATGCACTACACCCCACACCCACATACACACACACACACACACACACACACACACAGCACACTGTGCACGAACGCACACATGCGCGTCATGGTTCATGTTGAGATGAGCATGGGGGGTCAGACACGACAGGCGTGTACAGGGGCTGGGTTTACAGAGGCCGGGCTGAGAGCTGAGTCCATCCAGCCCCATGGGACGGCTCCACGGACAGCTGGGTGGGCACAGGTCTGGGAGTCTGTCTTGGTGACAGTGATGGTGCTGGCTGCCAGCAGCCCTGGGCCCTCCCCACATCTGGCCTCCAGGGCCATCTTGCCTCCACACCTGGCAGGACTGACGGGGGAGAGCAGGAGCGGGTACCAGCCCTACTGGGAGCATTGAGCAGCAGCTAGATCCAGAATCTGTGTCCCCCCGTGGAGTCCAGCCCAGGCGTCTGCGGTTGGTGTTTCCCGGAGGAGGCTGCCTTTCAGAATGCTTCTTGGCTTTGTTCAGAACAACGCTCATCTGTCTCAGCCTCATCTGAAAAATCCCCAGGCTCGCTCCTCTGCAGAGGAAACCACTGTAGCCCTAGATCAGGAAGCAGAGTCTGTCCTCTCCCTGTCTTTCTGGGCCTTTGAATTCCCAGCCGTCCTGGCGTTTCAGCACTGCCCATGTGGCACGGCCTGAACACTAGTCTCAGCCTTTCAGCCTGGCCAAGGCACCTCTCGCCTTCCTTATGGAGAGAGTACTCAGCTCAGAGGACAGAGGCGAGGATTCCAGGGACGATGGATGTGAAGAGCCCAGTGCGGAGCCAGGAAGATGATAAACACTCAGTGAGCGGCCGTCACTCCTCCCTGCCCCCTCCGGCTTTGCCTTCCCTTCCTCAGGGGACTGAGTTCAGAAACTCCCCCGCCCAACCAGATTCAGGCTCCAGCTCTGCCCACTCCCTGTGCAGCCTAGGCAAGTTGCTAACTTCTCTGAGCCTCGATTTCCTTGTCTCTGAAATGGGGACAGCCATAGCTTGTAACTCAGAGGGCTGTGGGTGGAGCTGGAGCAGCACCGGGCCCACTCACCAGTTGCCGTCAACACCTCTGCCACTGTTCATGCTGAGGCAGACCAGAAAGAGAACAGGGGCACCTCTCACCCATGTGGCATCTTGAGTTCAATGCCAGGGAGGCCAGGGCTAGCCCTGCCTTTCCACAGTCTCCGTCTGGCCCCATGGATGCTTGGGTAGGGTTCGCTGAGTCAGAAACCCCACTCAGCTTCACCACCTGGGACTTGGAGCAATTTCTTTAACTCACTTGGCTGATCTGTGGCATAACCTGGTTTGACTACCTCTCTGCCACTTCCCCACCACACTGAAGCCAGGAAGGCCTCCGCAGCCTGCCCGACGACCTTCCCGCTCCGACACAACGGCCCTGCCTTCCCGGCACAGGTCCTCCTGCCCTGGCACCACCCTCCTGCCCTGGCATCACCCTCCTTCAGGGAGCCTGGCAGGCGCTCAGTAAATGTTTTCTTCAGCCAAACACACAAGGTGCTCCCCTCGCACCACATTCCCTCCCTGTGTCTGCATCCACATCCCGCCCAGCCTCCCCACTGCAGGCAGAAGGGTGCTGGGCCTCATTTCTGCATCCGCCTCACCTTCTAGCAGGGGATATTCCTGGTCTGACTAGGATGAGGGCTAGGACGTTGACGGCATCAGTATGTGAGCTGAGCTCAGCTTTTGTTTCTTTCCTTTATCTGCAAGATGGACAGGAATGAAACCTCCATCACCAAGTAAGAAATGTAAAGCACGTGACGTGGGCACACTCAGTGTGAGTCCCATTCCTCACAGGGTGGTCTCCTCAACACGTACAGCTGTCCCACACCCCACATCAGCCTGACATTTGCTCCGGCCCCAGCCAGCAAGTCCAGCGATGGGCACCTCCAGCCATCCCTGCCCTGAGGGGTGATGCTGGCATCCCAGGCGCGAGCGCTTGGCCTCCTCTCAGTCACGGGATTCCTTTCCAAGTGGAAGAAGACAAAGACTAATTTGTTTTTAATTCATCTTCTAATTGCTTTCTTCTCTAAAGAAGGCCTCCACAAGACCCAGGCTCAATCCCTGGGACCATGGTTGTTTAAAATAAAAAATGAGGCTGCTCAGCAGGGCCACATTTTTAATCGCTGGAAAAATCCTCCTGGCATCAGGGCACGCAGCCTCCTGGCACGTGGCTCCCTGGCGAAAGCCCAGCAGAAAGCGTCCCTGCTGCGGGTTCGGGGATTCCCCCGTGGATAGGGAGGTGAGCCTGCCAGCCACGCTGACTGCACACCTACTAAGCGTGAGAACTGCAGGCAGTGCAGGAGCTGCAGAAGTCTCCCTGGTCCTTTCTGTGCTCAGCCCCAAGAGACCAGGCCTCAGGAATGAGACACGCCTGGCCAGTGGCGTCAGAAGTGGATGATGGCTGGGCCGGGGGACCTCCCTCTAGATGGTACTGACAGGCACTGCCAGAGCAGCCATGGGGCCCACTGCACACCCCACTTCTAGAGCCCCCGGCAGTAACAGCTCCGTGCGCCACACAGCTCCTGGGGTTCCCCTGGTTTCGTCATTGTAGCCACGCCCTGTGTTCTTAGTCCACTTTGCCCATTTGACAGATGAGAAAGTGGAAACTCAGAAAGTCCGTCAGCAAGTGATGGGGCCAAGGTTTAAGTCTCCGATGGGAAATCGAATGTGGCTTTGCACCAGCAGGAGGCCTGTCTTCAGCAGGGGAGGAAGGCGTGCTGTTCAGCTTGTGTCACAGGCAGGGGTCTCTGGAAAACAGAGGCTGGCACTCTCAGGTCAGCATGGTGGGAAGGAGAGGAGGAAGCAGATGGACCGAGAGAGAAGCCGGACGGGCCCAGTGAGGATTTCAGCTGACCCACGGGATTTGGGATGGATTCTTGGTGTTACCCTGAGTTCGGGTGAGGTGAGGGCCCAGGCTGCATACCCTGTTTGGATCAGTCACCGGATGTGGGCCACCCCAGGAAGGTGCTGTGACCTCGGTCAAGGCAGCGCTCCCAGATCAAGGCAGTCTTGGAAGGGGCTGTTTGCAGGCAGCATCCAGGGTGCCTGTGGACCATGGCTCCAGCCTTGATTCCTGAGGGCACCTCCTCAGACCATCTGCACTCCTGGGGGCAGATGTGGGAGCCCCAGGTGATGCAGACTGACCACTTCTTTGTGTTGTCTGCTGTTAATTGTACAGCTGAGACCAGGCAGTGGAAGGGGAAAGAGCTTTGGGGGGGTCACTCATTAGATGGCCTCATTTCCAGGGAAGGAAAGCAGGGTCTGGAGAGGGTCAGGTTCATCGGGAGTCAGGAGCAGGCACAGAGCAGCAGCAGGCTGGGGGGCTTTGGCTGCTTCAGGCTGAGGGAGGCTGCTACATGGCTCCAGCTTTCCCCCCAGAGCCAGCCCGAGCTAAGAGCACACTGGACGGTCTCTCTTCTTGCACTTCTCAGTTCAAGGTTGAGATGTACCAAGATGAAGTCAGTTTGAGTCAGCCAGTATTTATGGAATACCTGCTCTGTGCCAAGAAGCAGGGTTGGGATGCATAAACAACCATGCCATCATGGCGCTACAGCCGAGGAGACAGACACGCAGATGCCTCGCCGTCCCGTGGCCACAATGCAGGCAAGGAGAGGGGCGTGGCATTGCCCAGCAGCGTCATGTGCTGAGGTGGCAGTGCTGTTCACAGAAGTCCTTTCATCCTGGCAGTCACCTTTAGTCCATGCTCCAAATGAGGATTCCGGGACTTGCAAAACAAGTGGCTGGCCAGAGGGCCACAGCTAATAATGGCAGACGTAAGGCTTAATGGGACTCATCTGACTCAGGCAAACAAGGAGAGGTATGATCAAGGACTCAGGGAAGCACAGAGAAATCTAGAAGGAGGGCAGAAGGCTTGCAGCAATGACTTAGTGCATCCAGGGCTTAAAGGATAGATGAGCATTCAGCAGGCACTGGGAGTATTCCCCCTGAGGGAAGAGCAGAACAAAGCATTAAAACGGTGAAATGCATGAAAGGCTATTGGGAAATCTGATGGAAAGTGAATGAAGAGAGGGAGAAAGGAAAGGAGGCATAGATGGATAGATGAGGGATGGATAGATGAATGGATGGGTGGATGGATGGATGGGTAGATGTTGGATGAATGCGTGGTAGAAGGGTGGATGCTGGATGGATGGTGGATAGATGGATAGTGGATGGATGGTAGATGGATGGATGGTAGATGAACAGGTGGTGGTAGATGGATGTGTGAATGGATGAATGGTAGATGGATGAGTGGTGGACGGATGGTTGAATGGATGAATGGTGGATTTTAGATGAATGGATAGATGGATGAATGGATGGGTGAATGGTAGATGGACACATAGTAGATAGAAGTGTGAATGGTGGATGGGTGGATGCTGGATGGATGGTGGATGGTTGCATGGTGGGTAGATGGTGGATAGATGGATGGTAGATGGATGGATAGATGAACGGATAGATGGTAGGTGGATGGATGAATAGTAGATGGATGATGAATGGATGGTGGTTGGGAGACACAGGCAAGAAATACAAAGGGACAGCAGCCTGAGGGCGCCTCTTGTCTGCTGGAGGATGGATGGATGGTAGATGGGTGGATGCTGGATAGATGGATGCTGGATACTGGATGTTGGATGATGGATGCTGGATGGATAGATAGTGGATACTGGATGCTGAATGGATGGATGGTGGTTACTGGATGCTGAATGGATGGATGGTGGTTGCTGGATGCTGGTTGAATGGATGGTGGTTGCTGGATGCTGGATGGATGGATGGTGGATACTGGATACTGGATGTTGGATAGATGGATGCTGGATGCTGGATGCTGGATGGATGGATGGTGGATGCTGGATGGATGGATGCTGGATGCTGGATGCTGGATGCTGGATGCTGGATGGATAGGCAGATGACATGTAGTCTAGTGTTGACTGAATTTGTGGAGGCAGAAGAGGTTGTGTCCAGGTCTTTGTTCTAGGGTTAGAGCACGAGAGTCCAGATTCCTAGGCAGATAGAGCTATATGGGTCGCCATAACTGGGAACCTCACAAAGCTGAGGTCAGCGACTTTAGAAGAGAAACAGGGGAGCCCCATCCTGTTGCTAGTGGCCACGAGCTGGTATTGAAAGCAAGTGGGCAGTGGGAAGAATCAGAAATGAGCAAGGCCAGGGCATGGCCCTGGGACCAGCAGCAGGAATATGCAGGGGCGATCTGGTGTCTGGAAGGGCCAGGCTTAGTACCTTGGTACCTAAGTAGCATGGCTAGGGTCAATCCCAGGTGCTGTGGCCCTGGCCGCTGGGCATCCCTGGCCTCTAGACCCCTGCAAAGATGCGTTCTGTTTAGTTCTGGCTGCTGATCATTGCACAGCTGAGAAATCCACTGTGATTTCCAGACTAACACCTGACAGAGTTGGGCCAGAGGTTTCAGACGCGTGGCTAGGTGGGCTGCGTTGACCTCCCATAACCTTTCTCCCAGGCAGGGCTGTGCTCATTCTAAATGGTATATCGATCAGTCGGCCAGCCGTTCCCCAAGATGACCCCATAGCCCTGCTGGCTTGTCCTGGCGCAGCCCACGAGGAAGTCTCCTCCCCTTGTGCCTGGCTGTCTGCAGCCCTCGGAGTGGGCCAGAGGCTCCACGGCACTGCCTGGCAGAGGGTGGGGGCTACTGGCTCTAGTGCTAGAACACATTTGGTTTCCCTGTGTTCAGCAGGGCGAAGACCCCCCTGCTGATGGCACCTGCTGCTGCTGCAGAGAACAAATGGACTCCTGGAGATGGAAGCAATTGAGAGTGTTAGTGAGCTCTATGTGAGTGAATGCCAGCTTAGGCAGGAACCTAGTAGACAGGTACAGTTTCAATGTCCCACGGGACTCATCCCAAGCAGGCCCAGGGCGTTCCTGCCCACTCAGTGCTGGAAGGCTCATTTAGACAAACTGTATGGTCTTTGGAGAGAGGCCAGAGGCCTACCCCCAGGCGCAGGGGGCCACAAGCCAGCTTTGGGGCTCCTAGCATGTCTCTCTCCTCTGGTTCAGGGCTGCCCGGAGAGCCCCTCAGCCTGTGCCCAGCATAGCTCCACAGGCCTTTTCATGCTGGGGTACAATGCGGGGGTGCTGCCTGGCCCTAATCTCCTCCTCTGCACACTGAGACCCAAGAAATAGATACAAAGGGGAGGCAGCCTGAGGGTGCCTCTCTTCTGCTGAAGGTGGCTAGGGCGGAAGAGGTCGAAGAGGCCTGGGGAGGTGTGTTTTGCCTCCAGGGTCTGGTAAGTCAGCAGTCATTCTCAGGGTGGCTGCCATCACAAGAGCAGGAATACTGTGCGTATCTGGCCCCCTGGATTGAATGAATGCTTGCAGCTTCTGGGGTGCTCAAGCCCCATCAGAGAAGCCTGGGGAGCGAGGGAGGTTGGGCAACCCGTGGTGGGTGCCTCAGGACTGAGCTGAGGTCTGCGCCACACTCGAACAGCCAGGGCTTCTATGGACCCTCCCATGTTCAGCCTCTGCCACTCCCAGTTGGGGTGGGATGGGGTGGGGGACATGCCTCATCCAGTCTTGGAGTGTGCGGGCCTCAGTCTCCCCTGCAGGCTGTGAGCTCCTGGTGGTCTCTGTGTTGCCAGCCCAAGCCTAGGTCAGAGGGAGCATCTGGCCCCATCACCCTTGCCTGGGACCTCAGGAACCTCCAGGCTGCCTGTGGCCCCACTTCTAAAAGCCCCTTGCCCAGAGTCTCAGCAGGGAGGCCCTCTCCACTGGGCGGTCCTGCCCTCTCCAGTCCAGCACAGAGGCAGCTGCTCACCACCACCCACTTATCCAGCTGCTCGGCTCTGGCAGTTCAAGCAGATGGGCCACTGGAAGGTCCTTTTGCACCTTGTGTCCTTCCTGACTGTTTAGGCTCTAGGACTTTATAGTTCTATGTGAAGCTTTTGGCTGTCACCGCATCAAAGTCTGTTTAACCTCAAAAGTGTTGACCCAGCACCAGGCAGGGGTCAGCCCTGGGCTGTGTGAAGGCAGTCTTGTGGTGTGGGGTGTGAGGGGCTCCTGGCATGCTTTGTGGACAAGCATGGCACCTTTTCACGGTAGAAGGAAGGTCTGGACATGGCGCCCAGGAATGAGAACATGACATAATGGGCCTGTTTGAAACCATTCAGGCCATGCCTCTCATGTGACAATGGGGAAGCTGAGGCTCAGAGAGGTTAAGCAATTTACCTAAGGTCACACAGTAAGCCATTGAAGGACCAGGGTCATCTCTCATCTATCCATTAGTACAGCAAAGCTCCTCCAGGAGCTCAGGGGAGAGAGCACCACAGCAGCAGATTCCTGTGTGGGCCATGCAGGCCATGGCGGAGTGCCAGGGGCTGAATGTGCCTCAGAAGCCTTCCTGGAGCAGGTGCTGCAGGAGCAGAGCTTTAGAAAGGCCACCAGGAGTTGGCAGGAGGGAGGGACAGATGGAGCAGGGAAGTCACAGGGCACTGGGGTGAGAGACCACAGGAAAGCCGCCCAGACAGCCTTGAACCTGTCCTTGAGTACTTCGGAGGAGCAACTGAAGTTGCCACTTCTGCATCCATGATGGCTTCATGTCTTCTCTCTGGAAACTCTTTCTTCCTCCTGCTCTCTCCCTGCTGGACACGCCAGGACTCCAGAAACCTGGTTTCCAAGCCTGTCCCTACTGCCAGAGTTCAAGATCTAGAAATCTTGGTGGAGGTCTCATATACACAGGCCCTGCTGGGCACTAGGGCATGGGGGGAGGAAATGCCAACCTGTTAGTGGGGGTGGATCCCTGCCCCCAAGGTAAATGCCCTTCTAGGTGGCACACACGGGCACACAGGTGCAGAATGCTGAGGGCAGCAACCGAGGCCCCCGGGAGGAAGGCTTCCAGGGAGGAGAGGCTGCGCTGGACAGACGGATGGCAGATGCCCAGGCAGAGCCAGCGAGCAGCCTGTGCAAGGCCCGGCTCCGAAAACCAGCTGCAGCCCCTCAGTACTCCTGCATGCTCCCCACACCAGCTCTGACCCCTGCAAATCTCCACATGCCCGCTCTGACCCCTGAACACCCCCGACCTGCTCTGACCCCTGTGTACCCCCGACGTCAAGCTCTGATCCCTAAACACCCCCTACACCTGCTCTGACTGCTGCACACCTCCACACTTGCTCTGACCCCTGGCTGCTCCACACCCACTCTGACCCCTGCACATCCTCACATCTGCTCTGATCCTCCCATGCTCCTTCCCGGCCTCAGCTTCCTCCTCGAGGACAGGGTCTCATGATTCCTCCAAACCCTCTGGGTGCCGACAGTGCCCATGCCTACGATCTGATTGGCAGAGGAGAAGGTCTGAGGCTGGGATGGCATTGTGTGGTGAGGACAAGGGCTCAACACAGAGCCACACGGAGCCACACAGAGCCACACAGAGCCACACAGAGCGGCGGGGGCGGGGGGCCTGCCTGGGTGGCGAGAGTCTTTGCTTTATTTAGACAGGCTTGAGAGAAGATGATTGAAAAGGTAGAGACATTGCTTGGGGACAGAGGAGTCATTTTAAATTCTCTGGTTCTCAGAAAGCTGTCTTTGCATAATGCTGCCGGCCAGCAGGCATGTTTCCCATTTCTTTCCTCCTTTCTTTTTCTTCTGGTTTATCTTCACTTGTCTGAAGTGCGTGTCCAAAAAGAGAGGGTTGAAGGGGAAGGACTTAATATAGTCACTGTCTCCGTGAGTCAAGGGCTCCCAGTTCACAACACAGCCTGCTGCTTTTGGGAGAGAAGGGACCAGAGAGGCCCAGTGCCTGCCTGCTGTGGATGCCCAGTGTGGCCGTGGTCACAGCAGCGCACGGGGGCCCTGGTGCTTCCTCCTGAAAGGGAGGGCTTCGTTAAATGAGCTCTGGTGGCCTGTAAATGTCACAGCTAAATGCTGTAACAAACAGCCCCAAATTCCCGGGACCTGACGCACCAACCCCGTTTCGTTTATATCTCATGGTGTTCTTGGTGCAGGCAGCTTTCTGGAGCTCACCTGGGGACCCAGGCTCTACGATGCCCTAGCTCTGACCACCTCATGTCTTCAGCCCTGTATGTCCCTGCCTACCCTGAGGCTCTGTCAACCTGGGGCCCTACCCCTAGGGCTCCCCTAGCCTGCCTGTCTTCAGCTCCTCCCTCCTCCAACCCTCAGTTCCTTCAGTTCACCTCTCAGCCTGGAGATGGGAGACTGTGGGACAGATGTGTTTACAGTCCAGGCTTGTCATTTCCCTCTAAGTCCCCTTAGCCTGGACTTACTCTTGGGTTTCTAGCTCACTCCCTGGGGAGAGGGGCTGCAGCCTGTGCCCAGGAGGAAAGGTGATGGCTTCCCGACGGCCTCTGCAGCCAGAACCTTCTCAAGGTCAAGTGTTTCATGAGAGATCAGGGAGTCCCCTTACAGAGGGGGTGCATGTGCAGGGCCTTGAGACATAGAGCTGGGGCGCTGTCAGCAGCGATTGCAGGAGCCCAGCACAGAGGGCAAGGGGTGCAGATGACAGCAGATGCCACCCTGAGCACAGAGCCCCGGGGTGAAGGTGCGCACTGGCCTTGGTGCCAGGGAGACCTGGGTTCAAGTGCTGGCTCTGTCTCTTTAAGTCAAAATAGCCTTGTCCATCAGGTGAGCAGGACAGTGCCTCTCGGAACGTCACTTAGAACATTCAGTGAAGCAGTGCCAGTATGCTCGCCATGGGCATGTGGAGGCGTGCTGCTGTCCACTGACTCAGTTTACCCCTGTGCTATAGGTTTGTACATTTGAGCCCAGAGAGGTAAAGTCTTGGCCAGAAGGCACACAGCAGCAAGGCAGTGAGCCCAGCTCCTGGTCCCCCAACTGCCCACTCCGTCTAGAGGCCCTGGCTTCCCTTTGCCCCCCTGCCCTCCTCTCTGTTTGTCCCCAAGGGAGTCTCCAGCCAGGGCAGCAAATCCCAGAGCCTCCTGGGCCTGGAGGAGGATTGGTTTCCTTCAGCAGCCCCAGTGTCCTGCCCCTGCTAGGACAACCCGGCCCATGGGCAGGCTCAGCTCTCTGTGCACGGCCCGCCCCGCCTCACCCACTGTCCTGCCAGTCGCTTTGAGCGTGCTGAGGGCGGAGCTGAGCCCGAGTGGCTGCAAGTGCATGGCCTGGATTAACCCCCAGCTCCTTCCTCAGCTCTCCTGGGTGTGGGAGCCAGGCACGCCCCTCTGTTCATTGGGCATTGCTCTCTGGCCAGGCTCAGAGCTCAGCCCTCTCCTAATACATCTCCTTCATTCCACATACCACCCTTCCCTTTTTTAGACAAGGAAGCAGAAGCTCTGGCTTCCAGAGGGGCTTACCCAGTCCCCTGACTCGGCACCTAAGCTCCAACCATCATCTCACGTCCAAGCCATAAAGCCTTCGAACCCAAGGATCCTGGCCTGGCATCCATGGAGGGTGTCTGTGGACTGGGAGACCCTGGCCTCGGTGTGTTGTGCTGGCGACAGTGTTTCTACCCAACCTCCAGGCAGCCACGGCCACTGTCCGCAGCAGGCCCTGGCCACACAAGGTGTAATCAGGAGGCCTGCCTGGAGGGCAGCCCTTCACCTCTCCAGAGCCCACCTCTCGCAGGTCCCTGGGCCCTCCCCTCCACAGGGGACCTGGGACCCCTGGGTGGAGGATGGGTGAGTTGGGGAAGTGGAGAGCCTCCGACGAGAGAACTCCGAGCTGTACAGGTCTCCTCTCAACTTCATTTCGCCCTAATTTTAATTTAATTCCCTTTAATCTTTAATGAAAAGTTGTAAAAGTAAATTATTTACCCAAGAGAACCCAACGGCTCCTCAGGAGCTGTTCTCAACTTGAGGGTAATTACACATGCGGGGCTGGCACCGCTGCCCTCCCAGGATGCCGGGGAAGAGGCGTCCTGCTTTATGAACTAATTAGCTCCCTCAGTAACTGTTAAAAATGCATGCCATTTGGTGGATTGAGAGCGAAGCTCCAGCTTCAGAGAGTGCGTGCTCTGACAGTCGCTGATGGGGGAAAAGACCCTGTGTTCCGTGCCCATGGGGTCAGTGGCAGTGTGGCCGGCTGGAGCATGCCGAGCTGGGCCTGCCTCAGCTCCTAGGGAAGCAGCACTCTGGGATAGGGAGATGGAGCAAGTCCTTCTTCCCATCTCTCTCTCCTGCCTCTGTCTCCCTATCTGAGCCTACCTTGGGCTCCAGCACCCCGACAGAAGGCCCCTTCTCAGCAGTCAGGCCTCTTTCAGCAGACAGAAGGCCCCTTCCCAGAGGCTCTGGAGGTGGGGAAGGGGTGGTGGGAAAGAGCAGGGGTGGGGAGGGGTGGGGACTGTGCGATTTCACATAACCTCTCAGGCTGTACGCTGCCTCTTAGACCCTCAGTCACAGCACCGTCACCCCCATTTCCTGGCCATTATCCATGCTTCTCACTTTTCCAAACTCTCTATTTCACCACTTTATTGTATATATATAAAATGTAGAAGGCCTGGACCAAGGGAAACCATATCGGCATAGTTGGTTAAGACTTGGCAGAGCGGTTGTGCAGGAGAGGCTGAGTGTGTGCATTTGTGTGTACCTGTGAGTGAATGTGTCTGGTGGTGACTGTGCATTTGTGTGTACCTGTGAATGAATCTGTGTGGTGGCTGTGTATGTGTGCATTTGTGTGTACCTTTGAAGGAGTGTAGTGATGACTGTGTGTGTGTGTGTGTGTGTGTACCTGTCAGTGAATGTGTGTGGTGGTGGCTATGTGTGTGTGTTTGTGTGTACCTGTATGTGTGTAGTGGTGACTGTAGGGGACAGAGATACAGTCACTGAAGGCCAACATGGTGCTTTAAGTGGATTCATATTTAGTTCTGAGCTTCCTAACAGCCAAAGTGAAAAGGTCAGTTACTCCGCTCTCATCAATAAAGAGGGAAAACATGCCGGGCTGGGGGGATTGTGTACCTAGAAACCAGGTACGTTGGCGGTAGAGAAACACCAGCTACGCTGGCAGTAGAGAAAGTTGCCAGTTATGTTAGATAATTGGAAGTTAGAGTGTTTCATATGGGACATGCCTGCCTGCTCCCCATCCCCACAGCACAGCCAGCCCGGTGCTGGTGAAGAGCAGGAAGGCTTGGCTTGCACTCCTCTCTCATCTCAGCTCTTGGCTATTTTATTTCCCCATAGAACTCCTTTTGCTTCATCTGAAGAGTGACAGAACTCCTTGATTCATTCTGAAGCCAAACCTTGCCTGAATCAAATATGGCTCTAAAATTTAGGACCACCCAAGATTGATGTCAACTAGAAAAATGTGTGTCTCCTGAAATTGAAAAGTTAAATGTACTTTAGCTGAGGCAGGCTTGATAGAGCCTTAAGACCTTGACTCACTTTGACCATTCCTGGGTCTTCAGCTCATAGATTTCCACTGCATTATTCGAGTCTTTACACTTTTTAAATCCAAAATTAGGTATTTGCATCTGAAGTCAACTTAGTCCCCTGTTTCTCATCAGCATAAAAGGTAGGAGAGTAGAGTTGTGGTGGGCAGGTCAGGGAGGCCCCCTTGCTGGGAGTTTGAACTCTGGAGGGAAAAATAAACCTTCAGCCAGCCTTGGGGGGAGGCGTGCCCTGAAGGACAAGTGAACAGATTGTTAGATGAGCCAGTTGGACAAGAAATCCACAGATCATTCCTCTGTCACTGAAAAGCAGTTTGCCTTGCGGATATTTTCACTGTTTCCTTCAACCACCCGAGAAGCCCATGGTAGCCCCACCCCACCGCCTTCCACACCTTCTCCTTCCCTGGCTCCTTTTGACCCACTCTGAGCGAGACAGACATGGCTTGTGCATTGGGCCTGCAACCTGGACGCATGCACGTCAGAGACTCGTGCTCAGCACCACCTTACACAGAGGAAACTCACCTCTCTGGGGTGCAGTCAGGCAGGTCTCTGGAAAAGTCCACTGTGGTTTGAAATCTCTACTGTAGACCGAACCTGAGCCCCTGCCCGTAGGTGGGGGCTGTTCTTCTCCCACAGATGCAGCATTTCAGTGAAGGTCTCCTGGGTGCCAGCCCCCAACCCCCACCCCCGCCCACCCTGCAGATCAGGCTTGAAAGTGACCAGACACACTGCTGGGCCCATCTGACCTGCTGGTCCTCAGGTCCTCAAGGTCTGGTCTCCATCTGGGTCCATAGTTTGCAGAGTTTGGGTCCCGACCCTCTCTGGTGGTCCCTGACTTGCCTGTTCCCTGATTGCACGCTGTGCTCTGCTTGAGGGAAGAGACTTGCAACTTCAGCCCTGGCCCGCTGTCTCTCCCAGGATCCAAGATGTGAGAAACTCCTGAAATATGGAGGTTAAGGGCTTGGAGTTCTAGAGGGTTCTCATGGCTTATGGACATAGCAAGCAAAGAGGACTGCACAGGAGGGCCATTCCCAACAGCTGGCCCATTCCCAACAGCTGGCTGGCAGGGTGCAGTGGGGCTGTCAGCGCAGGGAGCAGTGAGCGCCGGCAGCACGGCCGGGTGGGGGTGGATCAGGGAAATGCAGGTGAGAACCACAGCAAGATGCTACTTCACTCCACAGAATGGGCAGAACCAGAGACAGGCAACCACAGCGCCTAGAATGCGTGGAGCAGTCAGGCCTCTCCCGCGCCACCACCAGGAACGGTGGTGCAGCCGCCTTGGAGAACAGTCTGCTGGTTCCTGAAACAGTTAGAGTTACCGTTTGACCCAGCAGATCTGCTCTCAGGTGTACACCCAAGAGAAATGATAACCTGTGTCCACGCACAGTCTTCTCCGTGAATGTTCACAGCAGCACCACTTATAACAGCCCAAGGGGGAAACAGTCCACGTGTCCCACGGTGGTTGCGTGGTGAACAAAATGTACCCCCTCCAGACATGGAATATTATTCCATCATGAGAAAGAGCACAGCGCTGACCCGTGCGGCAACATGGTGAGCCTCAAAGACATCCTGCTCCTCAAGGGAAGCCAGGCACAGGCGCTCACTGCCCCGCACTTCTATTTACATGCAGGTCAGAGTAGGGAAATGTATGGTGTAGCACGGGGAAGGAGATTCATGGTTGCCCGGGGCTGGGGGTGGAGAGGGGCAGTGGTGGCTGAAAGGACTCAGGGTTTCTTTGAAGGTGATGGAAATGTTTGAAACCTATGGTCGCACATACCTGAGTATACTAACAGCCACCGAACTGTACACTTTCAATGGGTGAATTGTGTGGCATGTGACTTCTTTTATCTCAATAAAGCTATTGGAAGACAACAGCAACAAAAACAACAAAACCAGACCAAACCCGGGGCCCAGGAATCCCCCGGGGGCTCAGCCTCTGCTGTGGCTCACGTGGAATCAGGTCCTGAGCCACCCGCCGCCTTGGGGTTTTAATCTGTAAAATGGGACAAGGGCCACGCCCTCCCAATGGGGCTGCTTCGGGTACCGAATGAAGGGTACCTACAAAGCCCTGAGACCCGGGCCTCGAAGACAGCGAGTGCTCAAGGAGTCAGGCATTGTTGCTGACAACCGGAGGAGCACCAAGGAGGAGCGTCACGCCCAGGGGGAGTGCCGTGCTGGGGCAGGCTGGAGGTAGGGGAGGCCATGGGTGCAGGTGGGGCAGGACTTCCCCCAAGTCCTCCACCCTCCTCCTGGGGCTCATTCGGGTCACATAAACCTCTGGCTGGAGTCCCGAGCTATGGAATGAAATGGGAACTGGGCTTCTGCATCTCCCTGCACTCAGCCCCTCCTGGCGCTGCTCCTGACACAGCAGAGCCCAGGCTGGAAGGCCTGCACCAGCCCCACATCTGCCCTCCAGGAGCCTGAGTCCTGAGTGGGGCACAACAGCCAGAGGTGGAAAGGCCGAAGGATGGGTCTGCCCCAGGACGGTCCAGTCAGGGCCGCAGTCCCCAGGGAGTGCCTGAGCTCACCACATGTGCTGGCCTTATGCTGTTGAACATTCCCGCTGGCACTGCCTCCCCTGCCCACTGTTCTCTAGGACAGGGCTCCCAGGCCTGTTTCCACAGGGCCCACACAGGGCCCAGGCAGTGCCTGTCACCTCTCTACACCTCAGTGTGCTTCTGCAAACGCAGTAAAGCCACACCTGCTCTCTGCCCTTCTAGGAGGATGTGGGGGCTGAGTGAGGCACACCTTACCTCCCGGGAGCCTGGGCCAGCCTGCCTCCCCCTGCCCAGGGTGCGTGCACTACCTCGTCTCAGCCCCACAGTGGTCCCATGGCCCGTGTGCAGGCTGGCCAGTGGCTTCGTTTCTCTCTGCCCTGCCAAGCCCCTCCCCGGTGGGCACAGCCTTCATTTATAGCCAGTGTTTCTGCCAGAGCCTGGACATGCTATAGCATGAACATGGCAGGGACTTCAGGAGGAATTCTGGGCCAGACACAATTACGTCCGTGACCCTGGCTGGTATTCAGTCTGAAGCAGAAGCGGAGCCAGGGGCAGGATGGAAGAGGGGGTGGTGCCGATGTCGTGCCTTGAGGAAGGAGGCTGATTGGCTCCCAGGAGATTCCTTACAACACGAGCTTCTCCTGCAGAAGGCATCTCCAGAAGCGCACCATTGAGGATGGGCCCAGAGCAGAGCATGGGCCGTCCTGGGCGTCCCTAGAGTCCTCATTTGGGACGCGCTTCTGGGACATAGCCCTGGTCCCTCATGTGCCAAATGGTGCTCCAGGGGCTTGAATGGATCAGGGCACAGCCAGTCAGTGGTGGGACTGGCGTTCAAACCCGGGCACCTAACCCCAAAGCCCAGTATTGACTCACTGTCTCACCCATTCATTTGTTCAGCAGATGTGAAATGGAACTTGTGTCTGCCATTTGCCTGCCTGTGCTGGGTACTGGGGACATCATGGTGAATAAGACGGCTAAGTGCCAATGTTCCTGGAGCTTCCTAACGAGGAGGAACACGGGTAGTTAATAATAAAACAAATGGATGAACAAGGTCGCTTCAGATCAGACGCTAGGGCCATGAGAAAAGACAGAATGTGGCTGAGTGGCTGGCGGGGACAGGAAGTCCTTTACTGTGTGGTCAGGGACAGCTTTTCTGGCAGGGCCAAGGCCTGCCCATCGGGATGGAGCTGCTGGGGTGGCGAGGACAGCAGGTGCAGAGGCTCTGGGACAGGAAGGATGTGCTAGAGGTTTGGGACAGCCCAGAAGCAGTGGCGGAGAGGGCGCAGCCCCAGGGACAGGCTCTGGGATGAAACTGGCCGCAGCCTGCAGGGCCGAGGAGACCAGGGTTGCGGTGAGAATTTCATCAAGACTCTGTTTTATTCTGAGTATAGACAGAAGCCATAGGCCAGGCAGGGGAGGAGTGTGCGAGTGACATGACCTACCAGCGTCTCACACCAGTGCTGTGGCCGTGCAGAAAGGAGAGGGAGCGGCTAGCCATGGCGGGGGAGGGAGGCCAAGCAGAGGCCCAGCTGCACAGACCACTGGACACGTCCCAGGCCGGGGCAGAGTGTCTGAGGAGAGGACCCAGCCTGAGCTGCTGCCGGTGCTAGAGCCACTCCACTGGGGAAGGCATGGGGAAGAGGGGCTGGAGGAGGGAGTGCAGTGTGAGGCCCCATCAGATGCCCGGGCGAGATGTCAGGATGGCCCAGAGGAGCACGGGCCTCTCTTGTGTCTGTTAAACAAGTGAATGATGTGATCTTGGCCTGGGGGGCACTGGGTTTCAGAAGCTGGGGATGGGCAGAAGCTGACATTCCTGGAGCACCTCGCTCTGTCTGGCACTTCGCATAGAGCATCTGACACTCGATCCACAGCCCTGAGAGGGAGGTGCGACCATTCCAAATGAGGAGACCAAGGCTCAGAGAGCTGCATACCCTGCCCAGCGCCACCTGCCCCAGGCCCAGCTCTGCACCCAGGCTGGGTCTCCCCAGCGGCCTGGGAAGTGGTGGCCTGAGGCTGCCTGGGCCCCTTGGAGGCTCTGTGTGTGTCCTTAGACCCCCCACTGAGTTGGGCTCGCCACTGCTTCCACATGTCACCACCACAAGGTTAGTGACTTAAACAGCACACGTCCCCACCATGCGGTTCTGGAGGCTGGAGTCTGATCGGTGTTACCCTTCCTTCCTCCCAGAAGCTCCAAGGAGAAGCCCTGGGCTGGCATTCTCCAGCTCCTGGGGTGCCTGCACCCCTTTTGCCTTCCCTGTCTTCATAGCCAGCAGCGAAGTGTCCCCCTCTACCCCCTCCTTTCTGAAACTGCCTGCCTGGTGCCTGGCCCGGGAGAGGCTGGACAGACCTGCCCCTGCTGTGTCCGTCCTGTCAATTGCATCCTGCATGGAGCTTCATCAGTGTTCACAGCTAGCCCTCAGGCGAGGATGGGCCTGGGAAAGGTATTGAATTGCAAATCATCCGGTTGCTCCTGCAGATTCTCCCCACCTAGGGGAAGGTTGGAAGCTATGGTGGTTAGGATCAAGCTGCCCCTAAGCAAACCCCACTTGACGTGGTCTCCTTCTACCTGACCTAAAAGGGAAGAGACTGAGGCTCAGAGACGTGGCGATGCACAGAGAAGTCACTCAAACCCAAGATGGTCTGGTCTCGCCTGTGGTGCTAACAGCTCCATGACAGACAGCTGGGCAAATCCCGCCCCATCCGGCCTGGGAGAGGGAAGGTGGAGCCAGGCCTGCCAAGAGGAGGCTGGTTTGGTGGCCCAGGAAATGGAGGGTGGCAGGGAGCCTGACAGGGGCCAGCCCTGGAGACCAGCATGAGAAAACTGGATCCCACACACCCAGACGCCAGGGCTTCCGGGGGGAGGGTGGATGACCCCCACCTGAAGGCTGTGGGAAGGTGCTCTTGGGGGTAGTGAGGAATGCTCGAGGGAGGGGACACATGCGCTGGCATCCCTGCTCACCTCCTGGGGGCTAGCCGGTCAGGCTGGTGTGGTCACAGAGCTGTCCACTTCTTCATAGGGGTCCCGGGTCTAGGGCTCACTTTGTCGTGATGGAGCAGGGGGGCCCGCAGGAGGCACCCACTCTTCCCAGCTGAATCTGGCAGGCTGTGTGGCCCCTGGACTGCCCGCTCTGTCCCCAGGGCCTGCCTGGGGAGCGCAGATGGAAGCCGGGTGCTGGGGAAGCCAGGAGTAGAGCCAGCCCCTGTGCGGGCCACGGCCCGGGCTGAGCTCCCAGCAGCACCCACGCTTTCACATGTGGTTCCTTCCCGTCCCTCAACGGCAGTTTAGAAACTGCTTCAAAACAGCTTGTCTTTGAGAAATTTTTCCCATTAGTTATCCCAGCTCCTTCCTGGTTGGAGTTGGGGGAGCCATTTTGCGATGGACAGAAGCCCCAGCTTCTCTTCCCTGGTCTTAGCTGCTCTGTGCAGCCCTGCTCAGCAGGGTGTCTGCAGAGAGGGGGGGCCCTGCAGAAACGAGCCCACTTCCTCTGATTCCCCAGGATGGGACACAGCTCGTTCAGGCTTAAAGTCAGAGAAGTGAATTGACACCAATGGATGTGGTAGGGCGTTGCCGCTGGCACGGTCTCGAATCCTGCCCAGGCACAGCCCTGCCATGTGGTCAGACCTTCGGAATGCAGGGCAGTTTCGACCATGGCCGCCGCCATCATCACAGTCATTAAATCCTTTCCCCCGTATTTCTGAAGCTGCACCCTGGGGTCCCAGGAGAGACCAGGGGATCCTGTTGAATTCAGGAAGCTTAATGCTCTCTGACAAAAACAGACCCCTGCTCTGCCCTGTCATGGGAAGGTTTGCCTTTCCTCTGTGTCACGGGAAGGAGCCTGCATCAGGGGATTTGGTGCCGTGTGACTGGATCTGAGATGCTGGACCTGTAGGGACCGCCCAGGCTATGGAACAAGGGAGGAGGTGGCTGCTTGCTGAGCACAGAAATGCATTAATTTGGTAGGCAGTCACTGCGGGTGCCAGGCATTGGGTAGCATGACCCACCACCCCAGTTTACCTGGCACTGAGGATTTCCTGCAATGCAGGCTAAAGCCAGGCTGGCCCTGGGCAAACTGGGGTAGTTGGTCACCCTAGGAGCGGGGACAGAGCAGCAAGCGGGACACGTGCTGCCTGCCATTCCAGAGCGCTGCCCTCCTTCTGTGATGATGGCCACACAGGAAAGCCTGTGACAGGAGGTGCCCTCTCTGGCTGGGTCCTCTCTATTCTTCACCCCTGCCCCCAGCCTGGGAGGTCAAGATCATTATCCCAGTTTTGCAGATGAGATGGAGGGGCACCCGTTGGCAAAGGGCCTTTCACAGGGTGAAGGGCAGTCAGAGGCAAAGCTGGGGCTGCAGCCTGGCCTCCTGCTCCGACAGGGCTTGGCTCTGGCAGCAACCTGTGCCAACCCCTGCTGCCCTGGCCTGACACCTAAGTGCCACACGTTCCTTCTCTTCTTCCTAGAGAGAAAGTAGCAAAGAAAGATTCCACCAGCAACGTTCACAGGGAGAGCTGGCTCCAAGCCTTCATCAGCTTTCACTTGCCCAGGGGTTGTACAGAACCGGGGCTAGGAAGGGTTAACAGGTGGACTAGGGTGGCTCCACCCTGGAGCCCACAGACCAGTCCTCTCCTGCCCCAGCAGCCTACGTAGTTCTCTGCAAAAGAAAAAAAAAGAGTAGGGCGGTAATGAGCCAGCCACCCTTTACTGATTTGCACATAATCGCATCTTTCCCTAATGAAACCAGCAAGGAGGCCACGCTGACATCTGCTCCTTCTACCCCCATTTTATTCAAGAGGCTCAGACCATGCCTGGTTCGGTTCACTGTTCAAGAAACATTTACTGAGGCCTGGCCTGGGTGGCACAGAGGTAGAGGAGGGAGAAGGGCTGGGGATTGATAGGAACCTCCCTGTGCTGGTCTATGTGGCACAGACAGATAACCAAGGCTTCAGATGAAAGCCACTGCCCCAATGGCACTGGGCCTCCAGACAAAGTCCCTCAAATGCTCATGTGTGCGTGCTGTGATTGAGCACCTCACAGCAGGGTCATGAGCTCACACAACTGCCAATGCATTAGCATCGGCTCCATGTTACAGAAGAGGAAACTGAGACGCGGGAGGTGTAGAGACATGCCCCAGGCCCCATAGATAGAAGCTCTCAAGCTCAGGTCCCTCTGGTCTTACCTTCTGGGCTCAGCAGAACAGACCAGCTGGGAGAACAAAGAGCCTATCTTCATGCTGTCTGCTGCATGTCAGGCACTGTTGGAAGTACTCAAGGACACTACACATAGCCCAGTGGGCAGGGCCTCAGGAACCCCAGGCTTATCCCAGCCTGGTCAGACTCAATGTAGGTGGCCCTGCACATCCAAAAGCATAGGATGCAGCAAAAGTCGGGATTTGAGGGCAAATCATAGCCTTGAAAAGCACCAGAATAGAGAAAGGTATCCTTTCCTCCAGGAAGCCTTCCCTGATGCCATCTCCACAGTTGCAGAGTGAAGGGCCACTTCCCTGGGCCCTTTGGTGGGCACCTGTTGAGTGCTCTATCATGCAGTGTTGGCATGGCCCAGCTCTTGGCTGAGCATTCCTTCTCCTATTGGATCGTGAGCTTGCTCAGCGCCAGGACATGTTCATCACACTGGGTGCAAGAACCAGCAGCAGGCTAGTAAACCTTAGAATGAATGAATGGGACTGAGTGGTTTCTGCAGCCCCTTTCATCTCCAGCCCTGAGGCTGGGAGATGGACAGAGGTTCCTGGAGGTCACTCTGACCTCTCAGGCTCTCTTAAAAATGTTTCTTTCCCTTGCTCCAATCATTTCACCTACCTCGCTGTTCCAGGAACATAAACTCAGAATTCAGACAGTTCAATAGAAAAAGGTGTGCATCAGTCACTTACACTGGAAAACAGTGGACACGAGCCACATGTGGGTGGCTGACATCACAATGTAATGGAATCTCTGCAGCCTTTGAAAAGGTGCTCACGAAACCTCCACAGTGCGGGACATGTTTCCATTCTCATGGTCCCAGAGGGCAGGGTGAAGAATTGTGTGTCAGCTACAGCCACCACGTCCGCAACCAAGACAGGAGGCGACAGGAGAGGACCCTGCCGCACTCCGAGAGTGGCTGTCAAGGAAGGGACTGGAATTACGTGGGATTTTTTAAGTTATTTGTACTTCTAGGACCTTTTGAAGTTTTTAATAACATTTTGTAAAAGCTTATGACTTCAAAAAAACAAAACACCAGGGAAGGCATGATGAGGGAGAGCCCGGGTGGAGAAGCTGTCCTGTTGCGTGGAACCGAGAAATGCGGACGTGCCCCAGCTCCTGTGAGAGCCCGAGATCCCACGTGCCACCTCTGGCCTGATGGTCTCTGCATCTCTGTGTGTGTCTCTCTCTTTCTGTGTCCCTCCCTTCTGGGGACACCCTCTGCAACCCTGGCTGTGCCTCCAGGAAGTCGGCAGAGGAGACGCTCCGAGGGGAGGGCACCGCCTGCTGGTCCCCCACTGGCCCCTGGGGCCAGCTCTTCTGTTTCCTCCTAAACTGTGCCTTCCAGGCCACATGTGAGGAGGAGGGGGCCTCCTCTGTGCCCCTTTACACCCCCTGGAAGCCTCTCCCCGCAAGCCACCCATCCCCTGCCCCCTGCTCTGCTCCTGCTCTGCCATTCTCTTTGGGGGCCAGAAGAGTGACTTGGGGTCTTAGAAGGTGCTTTCCTCCTCACCTGTGTGTGGGGCCACTGGAACCTAGACAGGACAACAGGAGGCCTGACCGTGCCTGAAGTCGCCTGCTCTGGCCTGACCATTCCAACCAGGCAGCCAGTCTTTAGAGGACCTTCCTCTCGGGGCTGCAGTGAGGACGCCCAACAAGGCCCCCCTTGCAGCCACGGAGCAGAGGTCCAAGGCAGAGCGTTGCGGACCAGGGAATTTCCAGGGTCCTCTTCTGCAGGGTGCTGGCAGCAGGCCCGGCCCAGGACGCCCGTGACTGTGTGAAGGGGCAGAAGGGGTGGGAGTGTTCTTGTGGCCCACATGCTTTCCCTATTCGTGTCACCGACGCATCATCCTTACTCCACGGCATGTGATGGCCCACAGAGGAGCATCAGCCATGGCAGACCACGGGGCTCAGGCTGGCTCCCAGAGCCACACAGTTTGTACCCAGATGATATGAAGTCGAATTGCAGGCTGCAGGACCCCCACTTCCGTGACCTCCACAATGGGGTCACAGCAGGTAGCCTTCCCCCAGCAGGAAGGGCCCTCCCTGTCTTAGCCTGCTAGGGCTGCGGCAGCGAATGACCACAGACTGGGTGCTTGAACAACAGACATGTGTTCTCAGTTCCAGAGGCAGGAAGGCTGAGGCCAGGGCCCTGCAGGACCATGGGAGGTGGTGGGGGCTTCCTCCTCCCTCCTGCAGCTCCTGGGGGCTCTAGGGGCTCCTTCGCTCCCAGCCGTATCCTCCAGTCTCAGCCTCTGTTTCCGTCTATGCTTTCTTCTCTTTTGTCCCGTATGAGGATGTCTGTCACTCACTACAGGGCTCACTCTCATCCAGAATGAGCTCCTATCAGGATCTTTTGCTTGATTACCTCTTCAAAGACCCCCCCTTCCCAAATGTGGTCGCATGCTCACATGTCTTTTGGGGGTCACCATCAAACCTGCCACCCTGACCATCGGCTCGCTTCCCTGAGAAGGGGCACACCCTCCCCGCCCCAACCCCACCCCAGCCTTGGGCTCCTTCCCTGCCCAGTTAGGAGGCTACCTCCTTGTCTGTAGGCTCTTGGGGGCTGTGAGCAAGGAAGGGGGAGAGGGATTGGCTCCGTGCTCTTCTGCCCAAGCCCAACTCCCTACCCCTGGAGGGTCCACGGGTCCCAGGCCTGTACAGCTCCCCTGAGCACCTGTTCTCTGCTGGGCTGTGTGTCGGGCACCCCGGACAGGCTGACAGGATGAGGAAAACACGGTGCAGCCACTTCTCAGGGAGTGCCGGAGCCTACGTGCATTCCTCCTGGGGAATGCGATCAAGACACCACCTCTGGGGGTGTGCAGTCTTGCATTCACCCGAGGAGAGGGCCCGGGGCCTGCCTGTGCTCCAGAGCTCACCTGACCTGAGCACTCGCCTCCACCCTCAGACTCTCACCTGGATGGGAGCCCCTAACTCACTAGAGAGGTCCTCCCCTTCCAGGTGGGCTGTGGCAGGAGCCTCTGGCAGGCCCTCCCAACTGCCCCTCCCGCGGGGCACAGACCCCCTGAGTTATAGCTCTAGCCACCACACCTGCCTTCGCTAGGTTCCTCTTCTGGAGACCAGGAACTGGTCACACATCTGTGTCCCAGTGCCCAGCCTGGCAGGGAGCAGGTGGCCACCTTGAAGGGGGAAGGAGGGAAGAAATGAATGAATCAGTGAGTGGGTGGGGGAGGCCGGCTGGGCCATGCAGGCCAGCCCAGCCCCTGACAGTCTTGTGTCCCTTGCAGATGTGCTGGTAGATGGACAGCCGTGTGACCGCGAGGCAGCGGCAGCCTGCCAGGTGGGTGACCCCGTGCGCCTGGAGGTGCGGCTGACCAACCGGAGCCCACGCAGCGTCGGACCCTTCGCCCTCACCGTGGTCCCCTTCCAGGACCAACAGAATGGCGTGCACAACTACGACCTGCGTGACACCGTCTCCTTCGTGGGCTCCAGCACCTTCTACCTCGATGCTGTGCGTGGTGGTGGGCAGGGCGGGCTGGGAGCCTCTGGCCATGCGCCCGGGCCCTCGTGGTCATTGTTCCGCTTCCCTGGGTGGGGGGCTTTGGGGTCAGCATGCGTCCCCCCCACAACAGCAGCAGCAGTTCTGTGGTCAAGTGTGTGCACACTGGGGCTGCCCCATTCACTGCAGGAACTTAGACGAGCTCACCTCTGTCTCTGAGTTCTGGACAGTGAGGCCCTAAGGATTGGTGAAGCAGGAAAATGTGCAGGGAACGAGAGCTGGGCCCAAGACAGGGCGCCGCTCATGATTTGACCCTCTGTGGTATCACTGTGGTGTCACTGTCACCATCACCGTCTGGGGCCTGCCGCTCCTCCCATGCAGAGGCTGCAGCCCATGTCCTCGGCCCCCACCTCCCAAGCCTCCTCTCAGCACGTCCTCACTGTCAGGCTCCAGTGCAGGCTGACATTCCATTCCCCTTCACCCCAACCTCTCCCTCCCTCCCACACTCTGACCCCCTGAACCCCCAAACAATTCAAGAATGGGAATGTTGGCAGCTCCTTTCAAAGATAAAAATGGGCTCAGAGCGGCATAGTGACCTGCTGGAGGGGGCCCTGGAACCAGGCCTGGGGGGCTCCTCACTTCCCCCATGGCACTGATGTCCAGGCAGGTTCCTGGACCTCCTGGTGGCTTTGGGTGGCTCATGCTGCTGACCAGACTGACGCATCTTTCTCCTCGCCCTCAGGTGCAGCCATTGGGCCAGTCGGCCTGCCTCGGGGCCCTCCTGTTCCTCTACACAGGCGACTTTTTCCTCCACATCCGGTTCCACGAAGACAGTACCAGCAAGGAACTGCCGCCCTCGTGGTTCTGCCTGCCCAGCGTGCACGTGCGTGCCCTGGAGGTGCAGGCCTGAGCCCACCCATGACCGTCCCTCTTTCTGCAGGCCCAGAGGTGACCCTGCCTGACCTCCCACACCCCAAGCGATGAGCAAGGCCTTCGCTGCAGCCCCGCCTCCTCCTACTGCCCCCGCCCCCGCCCCCACCTAGCCCTCTGCTCACATTCCTCCTGTAGCGGCTTTGCTGGGCCACGCAGAAGCCCCCGGATATGGCAGTCCCACCCCGTGCCACACCCCTTCCCACACTGTTCCCTGGACCATGCCCAGGCTGGAGTGGAGTAAACCCCAGAGCGGGGCCCATCCAGCCCAGGTCCCAGGATGCCTGCACCCGTTCCTGTGACCTGGGGCCCCAGCCACACTGTGCTGCTCTCACCCCAGCAGAGGGACCTCCCTCGTCCAGCCACCTCCCTCTGGCCATAGAAAGAAACGGTGAGCATGAGGTTGAGCACAGCCTGAGGGTGTGGGCAGCTTCCCTCCCTCCCTGGGCCTTGGGATCCCCCAAGGCTGGTTCTCTTCCTGGAGACTCCCATGGCAGCTTGGCAGGAGAGATGGTGCCGTAGGTGGTCATGGATGGTTGACACCAAGAGGGGCCCTCCACCATGGTAGGCAAATGTCCATGCCTGGGCTGGCTGCTCCGAAGCCCAGGGCTGTTTCTGGGTGCCCCCCGGCCCCAAGGTGGGCTCTGGATACGGTGGCTATGTGTGTCCATGTCTGTGAGCAGTTCTTCAATAAATGGCCTGCCTCCTCCTCCCTGCCTTCCTGCATCTGCTGGCTCAGTGCAGTTCAGGGCCCCCACCCAGCCCGTCAGCCCCCAACTCAGGTGGCTGGCTTCCCAGCAGAGGCTGGACCCAGGAAAGGACGGGGTCTGAGTTAGAGTTCCCACATAAGCAAACCCCAAGACAGGAATCTGGTCACCAGCAGCTTGTGTGGGAGGTGGAGGGGAGCCCCACGGGGGAGGGAGATCACTATTGGCAGGGTGTGACTGAGCCCGAGCCACTGACACAGTGGGCACCTGGCCTTGTGTTCCTCAGGGAGAACGGGAACAGGAAAGCACGTGGCTTAGCACGTGGGTTACATCTCCCTCCAGGGCCAGAGTTGGGGTGTGTCTACACCACCCCCAAGAGTCCTGACCTGGGGGCAGGCTCCTAGCTGTGTTCACCCTTGGCTTCTCTCTTCCCAGGGAGGATAAACAGCCCTTGGTCCCCAGCAGATACCAGGCTTATCAGGCACCCGTTGGGCAGTGAAAGCCTCAGGGAGTACTGGGGGACAGAGAACAGGGCTGGGGCTGCCCCAAGGCCACTCTGCCAAACAGGCAGAGCCAGGAAGGGGCTGCCCTGGCCTCCCATGGGGAAGAGTCATGTTGGCATCAGGAGGCCTGTGGGGCTGAGGGAGCTTCCTGAGGACCTGAAACTCCAGGCCTAAATCTCCCTTGCTGCAAGCAAGGTCACCCTGTGGCCTCTGGCCTGGAACAGGTTTTTTGCTCCATCTGTGACCTCCTGTTGTCACTCAGTGAAGGATGGGAGCATGCTGTGATGTGGTGTGGGCTGGGGGCATGTAGGGGCAGGTGCCCAGTGGCCCTCAGCCCCTGGAGCTCATTCAGCATCTGCTCAAAGCTCCAGGGAAGGCAGCCCCAGAAGGTCTGGCTGCAGTAGAGGGCGGGGCCCCGGGGGCGGTCTCTCCAGCCCTTCCCTTCAGGACGCAGCAGTGTAGCCTGGGGCCTGACCACTTGGGCTGTTTCTGAATGGAACAAACAACGTCCATGTGTGTCAACCTCAACAGAGCCCAAAAATATGTCACTGAATGAAACTCGTTCCAGGATGATTGGGCGCAGCCCAACCACACTTGTATAGACAGTGTCCCCCCAATTTATACATTGTCTGTGCCTCAGAATGCATCTATAACAACATGTTTAAAAGATAGAAAGGATACACATCCCCTGTAGAATAATGACCTCATCTTGGGTTGCAACTGACATCTCATCTGATCTCAGAATGGGGGTGGTGGTCATGGGGACTTTAGGAACGTACTTTCTTTTCAAAAGCACAATAGATGTAAGATACAGGTACCCACAGAGCTACAGGTATAGATGTAGCCATAAATCCAGATTCGATATAGATGCATGTAGAAGCCTAGAAAAGCCAATATAATCGAAAACTCTGAGAGCCAAGCATATTGGTGACTGTAATTCTTTTTGGCAGTTTTCTATATTTTTTAAATTTCCCAAAATACGAAAAATACCCACAACAGTTATCAGAGAAAATGTGGATGCCACCAGAAAGAAGACTGTCAAGGGGCAGGAGGCAAAGTTGTCTTCTTGAAGGAGGGGGTGTTAGAAATAACCCAGGCCTCTCGGAAAATGACCCAAATACAGCCTGGCTCTGTCAGCCTCAGCCTGTGCCCTACCCCCAGGGCACCCTTTCTGTTCTAGTGGAGAAGGTGACCTGGAGTCAGGTCCTGTGTGTGCTCCAAGTGTTTGGAGCTTCACTGTGGGACGTGGGCAGCCAGGGGTGGTGTTTGCTGGCATTTCTGTGGCTGGGTCGTTCTGGCCATGGAGCTGTGTTCGTGGACAGTGGCTGAGATGGAGGACCTGGGGCAGCTGTCTCAGGGGCAGTGCAGCATCCTCCAGGCTCTTCCAGGGCCCCATGCTGTTGGCTACCTGGCAATACAGTCTGGCAGTTGCTGCTTTTCTAGGCTCCTGGTGCATTCAGAAACCTCCTGCAGGCCAGCAGAGGGTAAGCCAGGAATAGATCACGTCCACTTCACTTCACTAGCTGAGCGTGTTGGTTTTGCCCTTCTGATCCTTGGTCCCTCAGGGCAGGACAGGCCTGCAGTGACCCCATAATCATGCAGCCATCATGCTCTGTCATCTGAAATTCACAAGGAAGGCAAGCATTCAGAGGAAGATGCCTGAGAAGCTGAATTCCAGCTCAGCCACTTGTCAACTCCTTGACCTTGGACGAGTTACTTAAATTAAGCCTTGATTTTTTTTTTATCTGAGTAAATAGAGATAAAAAATACTTATTTCATGGGCACTTTCATACTAGTTTGTTTGATTTAATCTCCTAGATTTTCTTAGCACATGATAGCAAGTTCTCAGTAAATACTGGGTCCCTTCTCCTAGCCCCCCCTTAATTCCAGCCACACGGCCTCTGCCTGAAATATCCTGTGCATGTGCCTGAAATTCCATTCTTCTCCTGGGACCCTTAACAGGACACATGCTATTCTCCATTAGTCCCCTACATGGCTTAATGTATTAGGTAACATGAAGCGTATAAGGCAGAACTTTCTAACACAAGTGCTCAAACGGGACAGGGAGTGCCAGCAGAGTGAGCGCTTTGTCAATAGAAGTATTCAAGCAAAGTCTGGACCTGCAGATGTTTTTAAAAAATGTGAGCATCATTTGGGGCCTCTGAGCCTGCCAGCCTAGAAACTGTCCATGATGACTTGGTAAAAGGTGTTTCTGATCCCAGTAAGCAGGGAAGAGAGAGTGAGAGGTACGTGACCACATGGCTCCTGGGTAGTGTCTTAAGACACAATAAATATTGATCAAAGAAGGGTTTCCACATGAGGGACTAGAGACCTAGACTGGGTCTAGGCTAAGCCTCTTACTGAAAACAACTAAAAGCATATTTGTAAGTATATCCATGAGCTGGCAGGAGAGTCAGAAATACCCCAGTACCTGTGTGTAGGCATAGTCCTGAGAGGTGAGCTGTGCACTGATGCCAACTTCCACTTTGCAGGTTTTTGCCAAAGCAGGAGTATCAGTTTCTTCAGCCTTCTAAAAACTGAAGGGAAGATGACAAATCCCAGGCCCACTGGCTGGGGAATCTAACAGGTGAGAGCCCAGAGATTACACCTTTAGTAAAGGATGAACTAAAAACAATCCTCTTCCCACCCTGCTAGGAGAGTAGACATAATGCTTCCCTGTCTTGACCTTTTGATTCCAAATTGACCCTCCCATGAATTCGCAGTCCCAAATTACACTCCCTAAATGCCTCTCCAAAATCTTAAGTTTTAATTAATTTCAAAGTGGTCCTAGACAGGCAGCACCCCATTATACACACAGGTACCACACATAGACATAAACACATCTTTTCTGGAGGAATTCATTTTTATCCAAAAACCTGGAAGACGTTCTACAAGGAAAATGATTAATTCAGAGTTTAAAAACAAAGTCATGGAATATACAAGGAAGCAATACATCATGAGTGAGAGCTAGAAGAGACAAAATCAGCAAAGGCAGGCTTGAAAAAGAATCAGACTGGACTTATCAGACGTAGATTATAAAATGACTATGCTTAGCGTGTTATAAGAAATGAATGAAAAAGATTAAAATGGGTAAAGAGCTAGAATATCATAAAAGAATCAAGCAGAACTTCTGCAACTGAGAATATAATTGAAATGAAATATTTAATGAATAGCTTCAAGACCAGATTAAACTCAGTTTAAGAGAGAACTAGTGAATGAAAGATAGAATTGAAGATGTTATTAAAAGTAGAGAACAGAAAGACCAGAAAATAATAGGAAAGAAACTTACGGAGACATGGAGGACAAAGTCAGAAACTCTAATACGTCTAACTGGAGTTCCTGGAGGAGAAGGTAAAGAACGTGGAGAAAATGCAGTGTTGAAGAAATAATGAATGAGAATGCCTCAAAACTCGTAAGAATAAAAATCCACAAATTCAAGAAGCCCAAGAAATTCCAAGTAGCATGATATTTAAAATACACAGTTGACCCATCATAATACAATTTCAGGAGACCAGATGCAAAAGGATGATTTTAAAAAGAGAAAGACGAGACAACTTACTTTCCAAAAAGTGGAAATTGATTGACAGCTGACTTCTCACCACCAACAGTGGAGTCCAGGAGTTAGTGAAATAATATCAAGAATGTGCTGAGCAACAAAAATACTTTTCGATGAGTAAAATAATGACATTTTATTAAAAACAAAAGCGGGGTTTTCCACCACCAAAACCTCATTAAAGGGAATTTGAAAAAATGAACCACAAATAGAAGGAAATTGATACCAGATGGAGTGTCAGAGATGCAAGAAGGAAGGAAGAACAATTCAGTGATACATATGTGGGTAAATCTAAATAAACATTTATAGTACACATAATCATAATTGTGAATTATTGAATTACAACATAATCGAATTAACATACATAGCAAAATGGCACATAAATGTTGCTGAGGAGATGATTGGAATTAAAGTGTGATAAAGTCCTTTAATTTCAATTCCCAAGGTTTAGGACAAGGGTAAAGATATTGACTGACTTAGACTTGGGCTTTGTGCTTTATTTATGAAAGTTTTAGCCAGGCATGATTCTTCATGCCTGCAATTCCAGCACTTTGGGAGGCTGAGGTGGGAAGATCTCTTGAGCACAGGAGTTCAAGACCAGCCTGGGTAACATAGCAAGGGCCCATCTCTACAAAAAAGGTAAAAATTAGGAGTGGTGGCTCATGCCTGTAGTCCCAGTTACTCAGAGGGCTAAGATGGGAGGGTCACTTGAAGCTGGAAGGTTGAGGCTGCAGTGAGCCATAATTGTACCACTGAACTCCAGCCTGGGGGCCAGAATGAGAACCTGGCTCAAAAAAAAGGTTTTCCAGTTTCCATTTCTGAGGTAACTATCGAGAAGATGAAAAATAGCGTGAACAACTTCTAAATTTGTGAACTGCAAAACAAGAATAAGGAAAACGAATCAGTCTGAAAGAAGTCAAGAAAGGAAAAAAGAAAAACTATGTAAAGAAATAGAAATGGTAGAACAAATAAAACTATAACCCTAATGGCATTAGTAATACTAATAATTATGCCCACACTTAATATGGCCATGTGTGTTAGGCAGTCTTCTAAAATTATATATATGTAATTTTATAACTAAAATTATATATTTTAATTACATATAATTTTGGTAGCACACATATCTTCATATGTATGCTACCAAATACAAGCATGCTTATAAGGAAGTCTCTATTCCTTCCTTAGGAGACATGTAGATTTAGATAAGCTTACTTACAGTCTTTTTTTTCTTTCTTTCTTTTTTTTAATTTTTGAGATGGAGTCTTCTTACTCTGTCATCCAGGCTGGAGTGCAATGGCATGGTCTCGGCTCACTGCAATCTCTGCCTTCCGGGTCCAAGAGATTTTCCTGCCTTATCCTCCCAAATAGCTGGGATTACAGGTGCCTGCCATATATCCAGCTATTTTTTTGTATTTATTTATTTATTTTTTTTGGTAGAGATGGGGTTCCACCATGTTGTCCAGACTGGTCTTGAACTCTGACCTCAGGTGATCCATCTGCCTTGCCCTCCCGAAGTCCTGGGACTATAGGTGTGAGCCACTGCTCCCAGCCAAGAGTCTTTAAAGTAGGTATCATTATTATCCCTGTATTACAATGGAGAAAAATGAGGCACAGAGAAGTTATGTAATAGCTAAAAGGTAATTATAAGTTATGGAAATAAATAAGTACCTATAATAAATGAAAGTATACTAAATCTGTTAGATGAACTATGACAAAACCCACAAAGTCAGGTTTATGATGTTTACAATATACATTAAAACATAATGATACAGAAGGTTGAAATAAAATGGCAAGAAAATATGTACCAGGAAAGTCCTAATGAAAAGAAATTATAAGGCACAAAACTCAAATTACTTCTAGAAATGAAGACAATAATATCATGATGATAAGAGTAGTAATTCATGAGGAAGCTATAGTAACTCCAAATTTGTATGCTACTAATAATATAGTGTCAAATACATAAAGCAAAACCTGACAGAACTATGAGGAAAAATAGACAAACCAACAATTATAGTAGTATATTTTAACACAGTTCTCTCAGAAAATGAAAGAGCAAGAAGATAAAAATTATTAAGAGTATAGAAGATTTTAAAAGTCTAATAAGTAAGTTTGACTTAGTGGACATATAGAGAGTATTTCAGCTGTACAGAGACATTTTTATCAAGCACATATGTTATTATTTTATGGCCCCACATGTAGTGGAAGGACTGTTATATAGATCACATTATCTGAACACAGTATGATTCGGTTAGAAATTGATCACTTTTTTGTTAATTATCTTAATTTTTTATAATTATAAAATTCTCATGTATTTGGAAATTAGGTAACACGTACAGGTAACTCACAGTTGAAATAAGAAACCACCATGGAAAGTAGGAAATATTGAAAATGGACAATAATAAAAGTAATGTCAAAACCTGTGTGATTCATATAAGTCCGTATTTAGAGGCAGAATTTATAAACTCAAATGCTTGTAATTAAAAGAGGAAAGAGTGAAAGTTAATGAGCTAAACACCATCCCCAGGACCTGAAAATGATGGCAGTAGAGGTCAAAGAAAAGAAGATATAATAAAGATGAGATCATAAAATAATAAAATAGAAAAGAAACACATAATAGCAAAAAGCCAAAGGTTATTTACCGAAAAAGCTGATAAAAATAGAGAAACCTCTGACTAGATTAATAAGGAAAAAAGAAATGACACAAATTATCACATTACTAGTAAAAGGGACATCAGATCCTGCAGACAATGATACAAGGATATTATAAATGTAAGAGGAAATTATGAAGAACTTTATGTCAATAAACTTGAAAAATATAAATTTTCTAGAATAATAAAATTTATGATAATAGACTGTATAATCCTAAAGCCAGTAAAGAAATCAAATCAAGGTAAAAATCTTTCCAAGAAGAAAACAGTAGGCCCAGATAGTTTTTAGTCTAATAAACATTTAAGGAAAAAAAAATTGTAATGATGCACAAAATATTTCTAAATGTAGAAAAAGAGTAAACACTCAAATATTTGTATGAGGTTAGCATAATCTTAATACCAAAATCTGACGAAGCAACATGAGAAATTTCAGGCTAAATCAAGCACCATTTAAATGCAAAACTTCTAAATCTTAACAGATTAAATGATATGTGAAAAAAGATAGTGTATCATGATCAAGATGCCTTCATTCGGAGAATGCAAGGTTGGTTTCACATTTTAAAAGCTATTAATGAACTCATTCCACTAACAAATTAGAAGAATCATATGGTGATCATATTAAAAGCTTTTCATAAAAATCAACATTCTTTCATGATTAAAAACTACCCAAAACTAAAAAGAACTCTAAGCAAGCTAGGTCTATAAGATAATTTCCTTAACCTGATAAAAGACTGCCTATAAAAACTATATACAGCAAGCTTTATTCTCATTGTTGAGGCAGGAATAAGACAAGGATGCTCATTATCTTCACTTTAGTCAACATTGTATGAGAGGTCCATGCTAGTACGGAAAGGCAAAGAAAATCTAGAAACCAAGAAACAAAACTCCTGTATACATTATATCAATAACAAACTAAAGAATCATTAGATTTATTAGAATTTTAAAGTATTCAGCAAGGTTCTTGTATACAAAATCAGTGTACAAAAATCTACAACACTACTTCACCATAGCAACAAACATCTAGAAAATAAGATTATAAAAGTTATTATTCTTAGAAATACAAAAATATAAAGAACCTGTGGTAGGAAGAATAACAGCATCTGAAAAATGTCTACATCCAATTCCCAGAACCTATGAATATATCGAGTTGCATGGTAAAGAGGAATAATGAATGCAGATAAAATTAATGTTGCCAATCATCTGGTCTTAGGCAGATTATCAAGGTAGATGTAATATAATCATGAGAATTCTTAAAAGGGAAAGAGGGAGGCAAAGGAGAGAGAGATGGCAGCAAGAGAACTTAGCTCAATGTTGTCAATTTTGAAGATCGAGTAAGGGTCAAGAGCTGAGGAATGCCTCAAACTTCAGAAGCTGGAAAAGGCAAAGAAACATGTTCTCTAGAAACTCCGTAGGGAATGCAGCCCTGCTGACACCTTTATTTCTGCCCAGTGAGACTCATTTCAGACTTCATCCTTCCAGGACTGTAAGATAATGAATTTGTGTTGTTTTAAGCCACTAAGTTTGTGGTAATTTGTTACAACCTCAATAGGAAACTAATACAGCAACCAAGAATAAATCTTTCCTTTGATATCCAAGACCTTTATGGAGAAAGTTATAAAAATTTATTGCAGGACATTAAAGAAGATCTAAATAAATGGGTTGGAAGACTCCTTCTCATAAAAATGTAAATTCTTGCTAAATTGATCTACAAATTCAATACAACACCAATAAAAATCTTGACTTTTTTTTTTTTTGGTGGAACTTGGCAAGCTGATTCTAAAATTTATATAGAAATGCAAAGGTCCAACAATAGCTAACATACTCTCGAAGAATAAATCAAAATGTATTCTTATCCTAAAGCAATTAGATGTGTGGAATAGACAAGTGGACCAATGTGGAGCCCAGAAATGGACCATGCGTATATGAAGACTCAATGCATGACATATCGCTACCACATACCCGTGGAAAAAAGATGTGCAATTCCTTAAATAGTGCTGGAGAAATGAGTAACCATAGGGAAAAAGGGATGTTGTCCCCTACTGCACACCATATGAAAAATGTACGTATTCTAGGTAAATACGTGAACATGAAAACCAAAGTTTAAAGCATCTAGAAGACATTATAGATATCTTTCTTATCTTGGCATAGGGAATGGGTATCCTAAAGAAGACCCAAAAAGCACTAGCCATAAAAAATGATAAATACAACCATATGAAAGTTAAGAAGGTTTGTTCATCAAAATTTACCATAAAGAGAATGGAGCAACGAATCACAAATGGAGAAACATGAGGAGGGTCTGACACTGAGAATATTCAGCCTGGCAAGGATATGCCACTTATCTTCAGAATCCATGGGGCAGAGCAAGTTACATGACTCTGACCGACTGCAAATGGGTCGTATGTCCCATAGGAGGAGGAGAGAATGTGATATAGTGAACATTGTAAGTCTCTACCACTTCTAGTAAAGTTGAGCTAGTCATAGGCTATAACCCAGTAATTCCACTACCACGTACAAACCCAAAGTCTTGTGCAGCATATGTTCCAGAATGTTTATAGCATAATTGCTAATAATAGAAAAAAATGACAAAGTCCATATGTCATATTAAGACTGGAATGGATACACTATGGCATATTCTATAGAATAATACTACAAAATGGTGAATATGCAACAACATGAATGTGTCTCAAACATATAATGTTGAAGGAACAAAGCAGGGAATAGAAGAATACATGCAGTATGACTCCAATTAAATGCAGTTCTAAAAGCAAATCAATGTGTTTATTAAGAATATATACACAAGTGGAAACACACAAGCAAATGATAAAGACCAAAAGTAAGTAACACAAAATTTAGCATACCGATTCCCTCTGGAGGAAAGAAAAATGGGATTTGTGAGGAGCAAAGAAAGGGCTTTAGAAATTAGGAAACACTCCATTTCTTCACCTGCACAGTGGAAACTTAATGCTAGGTCTCTGTCCAAAAAGTGAGATATGCAATTCAGGTCATGATAGTTGTCAAAGACATGGCTTTTGGTTAAGAAAAAAAGAGAAAGAGTTTTAAGATCCTTTGGCACTGAGCCAGCAAACCAATAAAGAATTCTTCCTTCCTTCCACCTTTAGAATTTAGTTTGCCATTTCAAACCTGCTGATTAATCACAGTGTGCTCCTGGCACCTGCCCAAGCCAGCTCCTCTGTGAGTGGGTGAAGCTGCAGCCCTCAGGCAGGAGCGCCATTAGCACCACGGACAGCGACCTGCTAGCACTAGGGAGACAAGCCTTGTAAGGAACTCAGAGAGTTGCACAAGGGCAGAAGTCTAATTTAAAGTCTTGGCCCAGGCCCCCAACAAGCTGGTGGCAGAGCATGAAACAGAATCAAGGTCTCCTGATACCTAATTCAGTGCTTGCTGTGTTCCGCCTGGCTTTGAATAAATGGACTGGAACTCTTCCATAACCAGGAAGTCACCAGAAAACATGGGAGGCTTCCCTGTCTGCCATTGAAAGCTTGGGCTTCGCCTCTAGTCTCATTTGGGTTTAGATCTGGACTATGCCCTTTAGCTCTGGACTCTGCCCTTGCCATCTGAATGTCCTGGGAAGTCACTGCACCTCTCCAAGTGTTGATACCATCACCTCCCTACAGAGTTTCTCCCTACAGAGGATTCTGTGATATATATATATCTTCATGCTCAGGATAGGGACTTGTGCACTGCTGCTCACTTCAAAAACAGGAAAATTCCCTTAGCCTTTCCCACAGTGTATTTCAAATCAGAAGGGAAAGGAATTGGCTTTATGGGATGTATTAAAGATGCTGAAACAATATTATTGTTTAGAGCCTGCTTTGGAAATAAACCCAGTAAAATTTCCATATAAAATCTTGGCATTTCCTAAAAGGCTCCATTGGATGTCTTAGATCTCCCCAGTCTTGTTAATTTGAGCTCATCAATGCACTAGTGACCATTGCCTAATATCTGCTTACTTCTGTCATGCCAAAAGATGCTGGGAGAAGAGGGGTGGCAATATCCTACAAAGTGTCCCCAGGGCCAGGGGTCCTCAACCACACAGTGCATTCCCAGAATAAACCTAATAGGGTAATGTATTATGTTTTTGAGATGTTACTGGAGTCTATTAATGTTTGGTAGCACTTTATTTAGAAACTTTTAAGGTATATTCACAAATGCCATTCATGTGTGGTTTCTATTATCTCGTATTACCTGTACTAAAGTTACTCAAGATGCATGGACTGAATAAGGGAGTCTCTCTTCTATCTTTTTCTATGGCTCAAAATAGCTTAAACAGCATTGAAATGATTTGTTCTTTAGAAATTAGGTAAAACTCAGCCGTAAGCCTGTCTGATTCTGCTGCCTTTCACTGATAGCTCTCCGGTCATCTTCTCCAAATGGTAATTGGTCTGTTAGAATTTTCTTTTTCTTTTTTTTTTCTTGAATGGATTTTGGTAACTTACTTTTACTAGAAAATCATCCATTTCCTTGAGGTTTCAATTTGTTATCACAGAGTTGCATATAATATTCTCTCATAATTATTTTTTATCTCCCCTGTATCAGTAGTTATATTGGTTATATCTGCCTTCTCATTCCTAATCTTGTCTAATTCCAGTCTCTCTCTTTCTTCATTCTCCATAATTGGACTCACGAGAGTGTTTCTATTTTATCAGCCATTTCAAAGAACCAGCTTTTGCGTTTGCTTATTCTTTACACTATTTTTTAATTTTCTATTTCATCAATTTCAGTTCTTTGTGAATTCCCTGTTTCTTGTTTCTTTTATTGTTTCTTTTCCTTTCTTCAGATAAGTAGTAAAATCATGTTATGTTTAGTCTTTTTTCCTCTTCTAATAAAGGCATTTAAGGCTGGCTGTTTCTAAACAGTCTTAACTTCACTCCCTATCTTTTAATAGAAAACATTCTCTTTTTCTTTGTTTTCCAAGTAGGATTTGCTTTTCTCTCCCATCCAAGGATTATGGAGGGATATTTTAAATTTTTAAGTAAAGCGTTTTTCTGGTTTTGTTCCCTTTTAATTATTTAATTCTACTCCTACAGGATATGGCCAGAGCATGTGGCCTGTGCAAAACTTTGTTCATGTGTCCTTGAATTTGATAAAATGTTCTTTAGTTTCTATAATATACTGATTTTTAGCCAGGGGTAGTGTGGCATGCACCTGTAGTCCCAACTACGCAGGAGGCTGAGGCAGGAGAATCGCTTGAGTGGTTTGGAGGAGTTTGAGACCAGCCTACGTACCACAGTGAGACACCATCTCTAAACAAACAAAATATTCTCTCTAGTGTATATCCTGTGGATATTCACATCTATTTGTTGCATTTTTCAATTCTGATGCCATTCTTTGAAGCTGGTTGTTTTGCAAAATTTTAAATGTACAGAAAAGCAGAGAAGCAAGTATAATGAACACCATATACATTGCAAAGATCCAATAACTGTGCATATGTTGCACTATTGTTTTTCACTGAGGTATTAAAAGTAAAAGCCTTCATGGACCCTCACTCCTAGATGCTTAAGTATCTGTCTTTAATAACAAAGGGCACTTCCCCACGTAACCATATTATTATTGCACATGAGAAAAGAACAACAATGTCCTCTGGCCTTCTAAAACTCTACTCATGTTCAAATTTCCCTAATTGTTCCTAAAATGCCCTTTTAAATCTGATTTGTTCAAACTAGGATTCAATCAACAGGCATGTGATACAGCACACCGCTGCTTCCCTGTCTAGTATTTTTTGTCCATTTCTGATAGAAGTGTGCAGTTATGGATATATATTGCTTCATTACATAATGCTTTCTTTGTTTATTTTTGAGACAGAGCCTCACTCTTGTCACCCGGGATGGAGTGCGGTGGTGCAATCTCGGCTCACTGCAACCTCTACCTTCCAGGTTCAAGCGGTTCTCCTTGAACCTCAGCCTCCCGAGTAGCTGGGACTATAGGTGCCCACCACCACGCCTGGCTAATTTTTGTATTTTTAGTGGAGATGGGGTTTCACCATGTTGGCCAGGCTGGTCTCGAACTCCTGACCACAGGAGTGTGGTCACTCCTGGGCCTCCCATAGTGCTGGGTGCTTCATTATATAATGTTCTAATTAATCACATTTAAATATTTCTTAATGCTTTTGAGATATTGATCAGTCTTACTTTATTTTCATTTACTTTATTCCTGCAAAAATTTCCTAGCCATTTATTTTAAATATTTAAAAATGATTTTGTTTTCAGCATATTTCAAATTTATGGCTTATTATTATCTTTTTTTTTTTGGATATTTTGCTTGTTGAACCCAATATGGCAGTGTTTGTCTTGTAATAGGAGAATTCACTTCTTTTGCATTTATAGTTATTAATTCATTGATAAATGTAATTCCCACAATATTCTTATGTTGATTTTTGCCATTTTGTGCCCTTTCTCTTTCTCTCGTTTTCTGTAGTCTGATTAAGTTGTTCTTCCTTCCATTTCTTCCCCTGTGTTAATTTGGAAGTCCCTACCATATCCTCCCATTGCTCTCAGGGGCACCTCCTTTTCCGGCTTATATAACCAGGCACAGATTTCTCTCCTATTAGCTGAAAACGACATGCCACCTCTCTCACACAACGAGATGTTCTATTTCTTCCATGATTATTCTATTTTGGTCTAAAAAAGTGTCACTTCTAGAGTTCTTTTATTTTCTTCCTTTCCTCTCCCCCTCAAGGATGAGACTCTGGAAAACGTCTAACTTCCCCTCCCCTCAGCTCCTAGAGGTTGCTGAGCTATAGCTTTTCTAAAGAGCCTATCATTAGAATTTCCCCTTCCAGTCTGGACCTCCTATTTCAGCAGCCCTTACTCAGCACTTCCGCTGTGCAGTCTGAGATAGGTCTATCCTTATTCATTTTGATTTAATTTATTCACATATCAAGGTCTGCTGCTCACCACTGTGTCTTTCCCCTTTCATCTCTCTTCATTTCGTGGCCTCTCCTGTCTCATTTGTTCTTGGGTTTGAGTCTTCTCCCGAGTCATTTCCTCAGCTGGAAGATGTGGGTGATTCAGGTGGCACACTGTCTCATTTGCCTTCCCAGGTGAGGGAGAGCTTGCCTGGGCACAGGAGTCTCGGGTCAAAGTCTTTGCTAGGTGGGAAGCCAAACTGCACTCCCTAGGCATGACCATGTGACATGTTGCAGCCAGGAAATGAGATTGGAAGTGATGTAGGACATTTCTGGGCAGAAGCTTCCAAAACCATTGTAGCATTTGTCACATTCCCTTTCCCTGGCAGGGATCATGAGGCTGTTATCAGGGGAGCCTGGCCTGTCTGGGAGGAACCCCAGGGAACAGAGTCACCTGCAAAGCCACCTGTTGACTCACACGAGCAGGAAATAAGCCTTTGCTATTTTAAGCCATTGATTTTTAATTTCCTGAAATCTTTTGTTACTGTCGCGTAATCTATCTCATCCCGATTGACTGAGAAACCAGTAGGATATGGATGCCCTTTCTCTAGGTGTAACTGTTCTTCTCCTGTCTGGCTGTCAGCCCCTTAGATGCTATAATTTTTCTTTGTCAGCTCTTGAGGGCTCAGGCCTGATTGCCAAATGCCTCGGGGTAAAGATGGTTGAGATGCAGTTGAACCCAGTAGAGAGAAATTGATTAGGGAGGAGGCCTGTGAGAGAAAATGGAGAGGGGTTGGGAGACTGGAGAAATCTCACATCAGGGTGTAGGCCCGGCCCCGGGTGACGACAGAGGGAAAGATGAAGGAAGCCATGGTCCCCAGCACCTGGCCTTGAGTCTTCTTCCTGCATACTTTCCATGATGCCAGAAGAGATGGCAAAGCCATAGCAGAGATGACTACTGGGTTGGCTGTAAGTCAGGATGGCCAATGACACAAGGGGGTAGGGGAAGAGGATGTGTTTGGAGCTGACCTCGGGGCCTTGTTGCCGAAGATGAACCATGAACATGATGATGCCAACGTGAACATATGCTGTCGGCAACGTGAGCTCCCAGGGGGCAGGGATTGTGCCCACCTCACCTTTGTACCATCAGTATCTGGACCAGGAGTTGGCCAAATAGATGCTTAACAGATGTTTGTGTCAAGCAAGAATGAACATGTGTATCTCTCCTCTGGTCCTGAGGCTGTTGGACTCTAAGGTCTAGTCTGGGAGAGGTAGGACTCTGGAGTGGAAGCACCAAGGAGAGGAAGCACCTGGACCAGAATCAGAGAACTTCACTCTAGGCGAAGCCTCCCCTTCCATTTCTCCCATCTGTCTGACCACCTGCTCACTTTGCCTTCTACTGGGGGAGTTCCCCTGCTTCTCCCCACTTCCCCCTCTTCCTCTCTGATGCCTTGACTCTCCTGCTACCACCTTTGCCTGGCTGGGTTTGGAGTCCCCAGGACTGCTGGTATATGGGAGTCACTGGTACCTCTGCGTCAGGAGAAGCAACAGTGGCTTGCTACAGAGCGATGTTCAAGGCTAAGGACAGAGGCAAAAAGGAACAGCTACATCCAATCAGTGCCTGTGCCAGGCTCTCTGCCAAGACGAAAACATGCACCCATCCCCACTTCAGGACAGGAAAAGCAACACTCAGACGAGCAAAGTGACCAACCCACAGCCAAACAGCAGGTACACAGTGGAGTCAGGATTCCAACCTAGGACCATCTGACTCAAGGCCCACTCTTTTGTGCTCTCCTGAGTCAAGGTCAGAGATAGCGAGTGAAGCATATGGCTCACAATATAGATTTCCATCCACACCCGCCCCGCCTGATTAGCAAGGAGACTTCATTACATCCATTCTGCAAGGGGAAAACCTGAAGCTGTGAGTTCAGGGCCCTCACCCAGGACATCTTGGTACTTGGGCCAAGATCTGAATCAGGTCTGCCCAAGGGCACAGCCTGAGTTCTTGACCAATATCGCCTCCCTCCTTGCAAAAGGTGTTCTTTCCAGCCACCTCCTCCCTCAAGCATGGCGGTCCTGAAGTGCTCATGCTCACATTGGCTTTGATGTGGGAATATTCACCAGTGCTGCCTCGGGGCTACCAAGTTGTCACTACCCAGGAGAGACCAGCCTGATGCTTCCTGACATTCCATTCTCTGACCTTATGCTCAGGCAGTTCTCCTGGCCCTCTCTAGGTACCTCCAGAGCCGTATCAGAGCCAGCCAGGATCAGATAGAACGTGGCTTGCCCAGGGAGGCCGGGCTGGCTGTGTGGGCTTCTGCTCTCTGACACATCCCAAACCAGCTCTGTGGCCTCCAGCAGAGCCCTGTGCTCAATAGACACAGGAATCTCTGCCTGGTCCCATCCTGGGCTGCACTGTGGGAACATGGGAAATGTCCAAAAACAGGAGGACCCCTCGAGATGAGCTTCCTGGGGAGGATGATGGTTCAACAGAGTCTCTCAGTTGGGCTGGTGGGAGCACCAGTGTTCTTGTTCCTATCAGGGGCCTCCTTGGACATCTTCCCTGGCACACTCCATTGCCTCTGCATTGCCATGGCTTCCCCGAACTCAGCTCTTGACTTGGGGGTATGAAGTCAGTGTTTCCTGAAGCTGGTCCCCCCAACCTGCTGAAATGGTGCTGCCAGACTTCCCCAGAGGCAAAATCCTTAGGCATTGGAGTTGTTTTTAAATGTATACTTTACTTTTTAAATTTTTTTTGCAAAAAATGATTTTGTGATCAAAAATAGAAAGGGTAGGGCTGGGTATGGGGGCTCACAGCCTGTAATCTCAGCACTTTGGGAGGCCAAGGCGGGTGGATCACCTGAGGTCAGGAGTTTGAGACCAGCCTAGCCAGCATGGTGAAACCCCATCTCTGCTAAAAATACAAAAATTTGCCAGGTGTGTTGGCAGGTGCCTGTAATCCCAGCTACTCTGGAGGCTGAGGCAGGAGAATTGCTTGAACCTGGGAGGAGGAGGTTGCAGTGAGCTGAGATCACGCCCTTGCACTCCAGCCTGGGCTACAAGAGTGAAACGCCATCTCAAAAGGGAAAAAAAAAAAAAAGGGGTAACATGATTTTTTAAAAAGGGTCCATGACTCAACCTGCCACCCACCATTAAAGAGATTTTCAAGCATTGGAGTGGCGATGGGAGAGATCTGGAGAAATGGGGACACTTGCTGGTGCTAAAAGATCACATTGTGTCTGCCAGGCCTGTCCCAAGGCCCTGGGAGCCAGTTGGTGTCAGAAGCAGCTGTGGGAGCTTCACCAAACTTACCCCAGCAGCCTCTGGTCCCTGTGAGTGGACCTTGACACCGTGGAGGTGGTCAGGGTGGCAAGGAAGGCTCAGCGGTGGCCTCTGGGAGACATGACCTGAACCATGCACGTCATAACCTGCACGTGTTTACAGTCATCAGTGATGGCGTCGTGATTGCTTCAATTGGCCACCCATTTCTTGAGGGTCTTTCCCCCTCCAGAGTCAGAAATACTATCAGAGAGCTCCCTAGGTCCGAGGTCCCTATGCCCCAGATGCCAGCAGGGATGTGGGTGCTGAGACTCCACACCCATCCCACAAGGCGCCTCAGCTCCCTTCTCTGCACGAAGCAGAGTGCGTTTCTGTGAATGCGCAAGGGAAGTCCAGTCCTGCCTGTGCCTTCAGGGACCATTGCGGTCTGGCCCTGCCTCCTGTCCTCCTTGGGGCCAAGGAGGGCTGACCTCTGATGTTATTTGTGCCTCTTTTCCTGGCTGCCCACACCCTAGCCATGTCAGCCACCTTGCTCTTCCACAAACATGCCAAGCTCTTCCGCTCTCAGGGTCTTTGCATCCACTGTCCCCTCTGTCTGGATGCCCTCCCTCTGGGTCCACAAATGTCATTCAGGCCTCAGCTCAAATGCTGTCTCCTTGGGGACTCTTTCCCAACCGATGCATCCTGAAGCGCTCCCCCTACACCACACACTGCCTCCTAATCATTGCCTTCTGTTTGATCATCTCCCTGCAATCATCCTCTCAGCTTATCCTGCTGGTTCACTGGCTTGTTGCCCATCTATGTCATTAGCATATCTGCTCCATGTGAGAAGGGACCTTGCCAGTTTCGCTGCCTGGTCCCAGTACCCCTTGTAGCTACCAGTGGGAAGAACCAGGTTTCTGAGCTGCATCAGGCTCCCTGGGGAACTCAGGATGGCCTGGGCCTGGGCTCGGGGGACCCAGGAGGTGTGTAGTGTTCCCTTATACAGACAGTTAGCTCCATGACCTCGGGCACATCCCTGGACTTCTCTGTGCCAGAGTCTCCTCATTTGTCAAATGTGGAAGAGGCCTAATTGCCAACCTGCCTCCTTGCCCTATGGGAAGGGACTTAAACCTGGATGAGCACCTGCTGTGAGCCAGACACATCCCAGAGGCATCCCTTGCGTTGGCTCAATGCTCACAGCAACTGTATGAGCCACCTGGGGACCAGTGCCAGACTGAAGTACCCTCTACCGGGAAGCCTTCTGGGACTGCCACACCCCAGCCTGAGCTGATCGGGGCTCCTGCAGCCCCCACATGATCCCATGGTCCTCTATTTCCCAAACCTGCCATCTCCCATTGACCTCACGTTGCCAGCAAGTGACAGGAGCAGAGAGCAGCGCAGAGGCAGAAAAGGCTCTCTGAAGCCTGTGTACTTTCAGAAGCCACCAGAAGGTAATTCAATTTGGTAAATGTTACCCAGCCCTGACTCTGTGCTGGGCGCTGTGCTGGATGCCGCGGACACAGATGGATCAGACACAGGCCTTGTCCTTAGGAGGCTCCAGGGGACAGTGACAAGTGCTGAGGGCAGATGCTGTTGCAGTGGTGAGCTCTCAAGGCCATGGCTCAGAACAACCTGGGGTCCAGGAAGGCCACTGGGGCCAGCGCCAGTGCCTGGGGGCCCTTTGGAGGCGTCAGGAAGCACCCAGTCCTCTCTTCCCTTTCTCTGGGAGTTGACAGCACCCGTAATGATACAAACGATACACCTGTGCGTCCCCGAAATAGCAGTGGTGCGTGCAGGGACGCCGCGTCACGCTGCAAAGTTGCTGCCACCTTGGCTGCGTTTGCAAAAATACCTTCTGCCACACAAAGGTGAAAATGGCAGAGGCGAGAACCAGACTTCTGAAAAGGAAAAATATTTAAACACCTTCCACAGGGATCTGTAAACTCTCGGCACAGGCACAACTAATGCTCCATGTGACTGGGCTAAAGTTAGCTCCCGCAGGGAGGGAGCTGGCTGTGTAGTAGCGTCTCCACCGTCAGCGTGTGGCGGCTGGCACCGCTCCCTGGCTGGCGGGCAGTTAGGTGGAGAGAGGAGGGCAGCGTGCCCTCTACACTCGGAAGAGAATCAACATTGGCTGAGCCTGGGGGCCTGGGGCCTCTGTCGGAGCCATGAGGCCTCGTAGCGTGACGTCACCATTCTCATCAAAAAGGAAAGAGGCACAGAAAGGGCCCCTCACTTGCCCAAGGTCACACAGGGCACAAGTGACCACATCAGGTTTGGAACTGGGCCTGACTGGGAAGCCACACTCATCCCACAGCCCGAGGGTGCTTCAGAGATCGTCTGGGGAAACCCGAGGATTCCAGTGATAGAGAAGCTGGGGATGCTGGGCGTGCACTTCCGGGACAGGCTTGTACCGTGGAGGGAGAGTCCTCAGACCCAGGGGCCAGGGCTTGCTTTGCCCCTTGACCTGTGCTGACACTTTACAGGTGTTCCAGCCCAGTAACCTCAGCCACCCTGCAGGCGAGTCCCATCTCACCTCCCAGTGCAAGACAAGGAGACCTCACTGGGTGGCTTTCCTGGCCTCACAGCTACTGAGTTCTCAACACACTGTGATCTTTGTTTTTAAGAGCGCATATCTTATTTTTATCTTTATTTTTAAGAAGACAGAAGAGCTGGGTCCAACAAATGTCCCTTGACTGTGAATGTCCAATTATTCTGAGCACTGGGTGGGGGTAGGTGGCCAATGCCATTTCCTGGCCACCAGTTACTATGCTGTCTCCACATCCATTTTATTAATCAGGGCAACAATTGCCTGACAGCCTCTGCTTTATGCCAAGCCCCAGGGCACCCGGAATTGAGAGCTGGGGACAGAGACGTGTTCCCTGCAGCCCGAGAGGGCTACCTCTTCAGCCCAGCCCTGGATCGCAGTGAGAGGCTGTGGGCAGGGACACACACTGTCCTCCCATGCTCCCTCCCCCCCGCCGCCCCTGCTTGCTTTGGAACAGCAAGGTATCCCTGGAGTACCAACCCAGCCTCACCCACCTCGGTTAATGAGACCCTCATGGCAGACACAGGGTTCACACCCGCCACAGCCCCTCTTGGGATGTATCAGCCAGAGGAGCCTCTGCAGATTGTCTGATTGATCCTGGCAGCCACTTGTGCTCCGTGGGGAATGCAATGCAGCTATTTATGGATCAGGCCTGGAGATGGGCAGTGGTTCAGGCCACATTAAGGAGCCAGAAATTCACTAATCAGATTTCCTCTAATAAAGCAAGGGCATGTGCATGTGCATGTGCACAGCTTGGTGGGGGGCACCCTTGGCTTAAGCAGAGAGGGCCTTGAGGGAGGGGGACTTGGCCTGGCTTTTCCCCCCTTCGCTATGTGATCTCAAGTCTAAGAATGACCTGCTTATCGTCTATTAAAATGAAATTCCTGCTCTTAAAAGCCCCCTAGTTCTGGAGCCAACCAATCCTGCCTCCCATCCTGTTCCTGCACAGTCAGCCATGCTGGCGCCTTTGCCCACGTGGCCACAAGGACACCTCATGACATATAAGAAGTTTCAAGCTTGAAAATTCTCAGGAAGACCACCAGGACTCTGGGCTCATGTCACCATGTCACCCACTCGCTTTCTGGGCAGCTTGAGATCTAACAACTCAAAGGTCACCTGAGCTCAGCCAGGCCCGGCCTCAGTTCCCCTCTTCCATCCCTGGCTCTGCCCCTGTTTCTCAGGAGTTCTGAGCCAGGTTCTTGCCTCCCTTCCTCCTGGCACTCACCTCATGACTAACAGCCCTGGGGACTCCTCTCGGCATCTTTTGGATTTATCAGGGAGCCAATGAAACAACTTCTGAGTGCCTACTGTGTACCAGGGCCTGGGTTGCCCCTCTCTATTCCATCTCAGTCTTCTGGCTGCTGCACTGGCCCAAGCCCTTGTGGCCTGTGCCTGGTGAAGAAGGACACAGCTTTCCCCAACTCCTGACTCTGCAGAGGCAGTGCCTTTCCAAGGACTTCTCCCACAGCGACTGTCGTAAGCTCAGAGAGCCTGGGCTCTGTCACTGGCCAATGGGAATGATAGTGATAGTCCCACAGAGTTGCCCTGAGGACTCGAGCTGTAGAAGGGACAGTCCAGCTCAGGCTCCATATCCAGCAGGTGACTGAGACGTGGGCACTCACCTGCATCAGCACACAGGGGCCTCCTTCCTCCGTGCCACATACACCATCACTGTGCCATTCCCTCCTGGTTCCTCTCTTCTCTCACGTTAGATTTAAAATCTTCTTTGCCTTCTCAGCGGGGGCCTTGAAGCAGGTCAGTGCTGAGTCCAGGAATGGCCTTGTGTGTACACCCCCATGTTCAAGATTCTCCGACTGTAACATACCCCAGCCAGACACAGTGCTGGGATCGATTAGCAATGTCTGCTCTGGGCAGAGGTGGAGGGAAGGACAGGATGTATGCCAGGATTAGTGAGCCCCTCCATGGCCCCACTCCCCACTCTAGCCTCATTTCCCTCTCTTTCCACTATTTGAGCCTCTTTCTCTTTGCTTTATTATTTCTCTTCCCATCTGTCTTTCTTGTTGCTTTTCTTCCCTCTTTGCTGTATTGGACACCCACAGACATTAGAGCCAAGGCCTAAACCTTGGGGGCTCTGTCAGTCATGGCCTGGACCATCTCTGCCATCTGCACAGCCTTGTGTTCCCCGACTCTCCTGCATCTGCTTCTGCCTTCCTGTGAGAGCTGTCACAGGGGGCGATGACTAGTGATCGAACCAAACTCTTTCATTTTCATCAAACATTCATTGTGTGCCTACTGTGTGGCAGGCCCATTGTGGCCAGGTTGGGTCAGATGTGGCCCCTCCACTCAAGAAGCTGATAGTCTTTTGGGGGAGAGTGGCAGTTCCCCAGATGAGTCATTGTGATAGAAGTATTCTGCCAGGAATATATGCAGGGACACAGGAGTCTAGTCCAGCCTGCAGGGGCAGGGAAAATTCTGGAGGAGACACTGTCAGAGCTGAATCCTAAAAGATGAGGAGCAGGGACCAGGTGAGAGAGGTCACTGGAGGCCAGCTGTCAGGATGGGAATGCCAGGCTGAGCTTAGCCTTGACCCACAGAATCCTAGACAGTTTTCACCATGGATGTGCAAGAGTCAGCCTGTTCAGAAGGTGGCCCTGGTGGCAGGTGGAGAAGGGAAGGCGATGCTCTGCTGCAGGCAGCAGGGCCAGTGAGGTGGCTGAAGGACATGAACTGGTGCAGGGCTTGTCTATGCAGAGCCAGAAGTGGAACAAAGACCTCCTGCCTCCCTGTATCCAGGTATCTGGGCTGGGCCAGCAGTTCCCAAAGCATAGTCCCCGAGACCTGGGTGCTGCAGCTGAATGAGTCTGGGAGACACTGCTCACAGTATGCCCATCTAGGGGTTATCATGCCTGTTAGCAGAACAAAGGCTCTGAGAAGTCTTGCATCTGCCCGTTTAACCCAATGTCTCTCAAACTGTGTAACTACAGAACACACTTATTCACATCCTAAAGAGGAGGCTGGGAAGCCCTGGATGAGCCTGGCTGCCTGTCTTGGGAGTGCTTTTCTCTGGAATCTGACATGCTGGAGGTCTAAAGTGAAGACAGTAACTGTGCCATCAACTGTGCAAATGTCACTGGCCTTGAGAAATCAGCTAGGAGGAGAGCGAGGAACCTCTAGTTCTGGCAGGGAGGCTACTGAGGAAGGGGAGACTCATCACAGCTCCTCTCTGTGATTTGGGGCCACTGGACTCCTTGGTGCCTCACATTCCTTGAAAGGAAACAGGTCAGCGGAAACAGTCCAGGAATCGCCTTATGTGTATCCCTGTGTTCAAGATTCTCAGGCTGTAATAGATCCCAGCCAAAGACAATGCTGGGATCAATGAGCAATGTCTGCCCTGGGCAGAGGTGGAGGAAAAGGTAGGCTGTATGCAGGGTCAGTGAGCGCACCCATGGCCCCACTCCCCTCTCTAGACTTCCCCATCTGTAAAATGGGTATGATGAGAGTGCACCCCTGCCTGTTTTCAAAGTCGTGGGGATTAATGTGACAAAGCGTTGAACATACGCAAGGAGTCAGGATGTTGTGGAGGAGCGGACAGCCTGCCCTGGCCCAGACATACTGCGGTGATGCAAAAGAAATACTGGACTGGGACTAGGGTATTCCCATACTCACTGTGGGACCAGGATAAACTGCTGGGCCTCCCTGGGTAAGAACAGGGCCTGCAGGCACACCCACCGTCTGTAAAGCATGAAGCAAACAAGTAGCGGCAAGCAGACAGTTATAAAACCATGATGTTCTTTATTAGCTAATAAGGTACATCTGTTTTTACAGAAACAGGTTCAAGGGAGGCCCAGGGTGAGGCTGCTGGAGGGCGCAAACAGCTGTGAACACAGCACATGGGCACCAGCAGCACCGGGCAGGCTTGGGACCAGCTGAGCTGTGTCACAGCTAAGCTGTGGCTTAAGCCCACGAGAGAATGCGCTTGCTCACCCTTGCGCGTGTGCCACGTGCCTGCATCGGGGTTCTCAAAGTCAGGAAGAACCCGCCTCCCTCCTCAGGTCACCTATCTTCCTACAGCCCTACCCAGAGGAGGGCTCTCATTGGTTGAGGTCGACCTTCACACGTCCAAGTCCAGCCAACCACTGTGGCCCTGGGGAATTCTGGACTCTGATTGGCCACACCTCAGTTCCGCATCCTTCTTCAGGTGAGGCTGGAGTTGGGATTCCCAGACCCACAGGGGCTTCGAGGGAGGCAGACACCCAGAGGCACTGTCCCCAGCGGACTCTCTGGGCTGCCATGTGGCATACACCATCGGGATGGATGCTGGGGACGCAGGGAAGATGTTTGAGTCCTCAGGCTCTGCTCCAAGGAGCTTCCATTCCACCCACAGGTCCGGCACCTGGGAAGGTGGTATATGGGGGGAGTGGACGGGTGGACGAGGAACCCTCCACTTCCACGGCTCAGACACTGCCTGGGCGGGCCTGAGTCCACGGGTCTATTTCTGAGGGTGGAGGAGAGGAAGAACCAGCGCCTAGAGGCTGGTAGGTGGTCAGTCAAGGCATTCTAAGCTTGGGGCCAGAAAGCTGCAGGGGTCCTCGAAGGAGCGCCAGACAGAAGCTAGGGAGAAGCTTCCAGGGCTGGCTCCAAATCGGGAACACTGTGGGATCCTGGGCACGTGATCCTGTCTTGCTGGAAGTTTTCCCATCTGCAAAACAAGGGGTTTGGAGTAATTCATCTCCGAGGTCCTTCCAGTACGCACACAGCGGTTGCGCTTTCCTGAAAGGCTTATGCAAATGCTGTTCCGTAAACCAAATCGAAATGGCTCTGCAGAGCGCGGCGTCTGCCGGCGCGCCCCTCCCCCGCCCGCGCTGCTGCGGGGACAGCCTGGACTTCCCCGCAGCGAGGCCGGCTGCGCGGCCGCCCCGTGGGTCGGAGTCCAGTGCCCCCTGGTGGCGCCGAGGCGGGCAGGCGGCTTCCGGACCGAGCGGAGGCCCGACGGCTGTGACTCAGGGGTGGCGCGGCTGCCAGGGCGGCTGGAGGCCTGACTGGGGTTCCGTCGTGGGCTGAGCCACGGCGCAATTAATTACCAGCTGCTGGGAATCCTTGTCGCCCGCTCGCGGTGACTCACCCGGCAGCCAGGCTCACTTGCCGAGCGCGGGGGCCTTAGTTTCCAAAATGAATTCTGGGGAGAGTGCCTGCTTGGGGTGGGGCTCCCCGCTTCTGCGCCCCAGGGCGCCCGCAGACCCAGCGGGGACCTTAGGGCTCAGACGTAGCCCACAGCGCGGGCTCCCCTTCCCTGGTGGGCACCCGCAAGCCCTGGAAGTGGGGTGCAGAGCGTCCCAGCTAGGGAGCCTCGTTGAAGCACTGGGGTCCCAGACCCTCTGGGCCCGGAGTCCCTGAGGCCTAGGAGGCCGCGCAGGGCTCCCAGGGGCCACTCACAGAGGGGACTGGTCTCCTGGAGCCCGCGAGCTGCTCGAGGGTTTGGTCTGATATCCCAGCCACCCCTTAGCTGCTATCCCGCCTCCAGGCGACCGTTTCCTATCTCCATATTTTCCTTGGCTGGAGTCAGGAGAGAAAGGGGAGCCCCGGGGTCTCTGAGGCCTGGGTCTGTCCGTTTGGAACTCCACTGCTCCAGGCGGGACTGAGGAAGCTGGTGGTCAAGGGAAAGCCCCTCCCAAGCCTAAAGGGAGAGGGCGGGAGGAGGAGGAGGCCGAAATGCGAAGGAGATAAAGCCTGGAGAGGCCTCATCTGGAAGCAAGGAATAGGTGCGCCCCGGCCCTAGCCTCGCGGTTCCTACCCTAGGTGGTCCTGAAAGGGGCTACCGCGTGGCCCAGGACTGCATCCGGGGCGCACCTTGCGCCCAGCTGTGGGGAACCAGGGTGTTTTCTTTTCTTTTCTTTTTTTTTTTAATTTCAGTAAAGCAATAGAGAGGGTATTGGGTCAGGGGATTGCAATGTCTTTCCCTGCTGTCCTGACTCCAAAAGTGGCGGCCCATGCTATCCTTAGCGCTCTAAAGGGGAAACGACTCAGGTCTGCAGGTGCTCTGCCAAGCGGGCTGTGCTGCTGGAAGGCGAGGGGGCCGAGTCAGCCATCGGGACCCCACCACTCCACGAGGCCATGTCCCTGGCCAACCACACGCTCCCGCCTCGGGTGGCTGGGCGGGGGATGGGGGAGACCTCGTGCACCGCTGCCGCCGCGCGCCGTTGTGCCCATGGCCCCCTCCCCTTCTGCTCCCCACTCTCCACCCGATCTGTCTGAAGCTGCCAGTCTGCCATCTCTGGCTGAATCCCGTTTCCCTCCCCCAATCCCGAGTCTCTCAAACTCTCCACCAGCCAGGGCTGCTTGCGCTCTTGGGGAGCCGGGCTAGAAGCACCCAAGAGGCCTCATTTATCCTCCCATCCCCCGCCAAAACCGGCCGGCGGCTCCGCCCCCGTCCCCTCCCTTGCGGCTCAGGCCGCCCCTCCCGGGCTCCCTCCGCGTGCGCCCTGCGCCGCGCTCGGTCTGCAGCGGGAGCCGCCACAGCAGCCTCGCCAGCTGGCTGGGGACCAGGCGGGAGGTGGCGCGCCCTGGAGGCTGAGGGAGGGAAAGAGGGAGGGAGGCCCGGCCTCAGCGTAGCCCGGCCCCCACTCCCCGAGGCCCTCCCGCAGGAGCGGGGCTGCCAAGAGCACACACACCACGCACACTCACATACACACGCACACACACACACACTCGGGCTCCCAACGGCGCGCACGCACGTAGCGCCCGGGGCAGACCAGCGCCGCGGCCGCCTCCCGGGACGCCCGGACGCCGGAGGGCCCCGACCCCCGCGCGGCTCATGCGCCCGCGTCCGCTCGGCTGCTCCGCGAGGCCCGCGGGACCCCTCCCGCCGCCGCCGCCGCCGCGCCCGCCGCCCCCGGAGGAGCGGGCTGGCCGACTGCCACCGTGCCGTCCCCAGGCCGCCCCCGAAGCCGCTCCATCGCGGTCCCTGCCGTCCTGGGGCCGCGCCCGGCTCTCGCGCCTTGGGGGTTGAGCCTAGCAAACTTCGCGCACCAGTCGACGCCCGGCGGGGACCCCGCTGCGCCCCCGCGCGCCCGGGTGGGCGCTGGGCTCTCGGACCTTTGGGGAGCGGGCTGCCCTTCCCGCTGCACCTGCTCAGCCCCCTCTCGGCTTGCAGGGGACTCCAGAGACACCGCCACTTCGCAAACTTTTCCTCCCCACCACCGAGAGGGGGCGAGGAGGGGTAAAAGGGGAAGGAGGTCCCGCGGGGCGCGCGGACCTGCAGGCTTCTTGCTGGGCGCCGCCACCCGCGAGCTGGACCCACAGGGGTGCGGGGCCCCGCGGCCGCCCTCCGGCCGCTTTTTGGCTCCGGTTCCCGTCCCTGCTTTTCCCGCGGGAGCGGGGGGCGGGGTGCGGAGGGCAGCGAGGCCCGCGCGGTACCCAGCGGGGCCTCCCTGCATGGCCCTGCGCAGTGGGGCGGGCTGCTTCGGCCGGGTCTGGCGCAGGGTGTCGGGGTTCCCGGACGCCTGGCCCCGGCGCTCGAGCAGCCTCCTGTGCCTGTCCGCTTTCTCGGCTGAGCCCGGGCCAGCGCCGCCCCTGCCCCGCCAGCCGCCTCGCGGTGGTGGTGGCTGTGGCGGCCCCAGCGGAGGGGGCCCCCCCCAGCCTCCCCGCCCCCCGCCTCCCCGCTGCTGCTGCTGCTGCTGCCGCCGCCGCTTACAACTTGGAGGCGGCGGCGGCGGCGGAGGAGGAGGCGGCGGCGGCCGCCGGGCGCTGCAGTGGGACGCGCGCGGCTGTGAGCCTGCGGGACATGCCCCCCGCGCCGGCTCCTTGCTGGCGGCCATGAAGAGGCAGAACGTGCGGACTCTGTCCCTCATCGTCTGCACCTTCACCTACCTGCTGGTGGGCGCCGCCGTGTTCGACGCCCTGGAGTCGGACCACGAGATGCGCGAGGAGGAGAAACTCAAAGCTGAGGAGATCCGGATCAAGGGGAAGTACAACATCAGCAGTGAGGACTACCGGCAGCTGGAGCTGGTGATCCTGCAGTCAGAGCCGCACCGCGCCGGTGTCCAGTGGAAATTCGCCGGCTCCTTCTACTTTGCCATCACGGTCATCACCACCATAGGTAAGGGCTGGGCGCGCCGCCGGGCTCCCGCGCCCCAGGAGGAGTCCAGGAAGGCGGCAGAGCGCGCGGCGCAGGGCTGGGTACAGGGCGTCGAGGGTTAAACGCAGCCTCCCTCGGGGTCCTTCCCGCAGCGCCCCCTCCAATCTAGGGAGCCCCCACCTCTGCGGCGCCTCCGAGCCTCACCCTTCGGGGACCCCACCCGGTGCTCTCCAACGCGCTGGTGTCTGGGCCGGGCGTGTGAGCCCCGAGCGAGTGTGCCTGAGCCGGGAGGGCGGAGGCGCCACTTTTGCGAAGAGAGTGGAGCGCTAAGAATAATCCCATAGCAGACACCCACCCACCCACCGCCCCGGCGCGGGCTGGGCTGCGCGGGGCTCTGAGCCTTACACTTACTACCTCTCTGGGAGTTGGAGAGGGCTGGCCTGGCACCCATGGCTCCTAGAGGGACTCAGGTGGCAGGGGAGTGCGCCTGGGGGATGGGAGGCACTGACCCTCCATACCCCCTGAGCCCCCCTCCACGCTTCTCTGAGCTCAGATTTCATCTCTCTTCCTCCAGCTCCTTTTTTCTTCCCTGAGTTCCAGTTCTGGAGCTTGGACTTCCCAGGCCCCTGGGAGGAGAGAGTTTGCTCTCTGGTGCTTGGGGTGGGGGTGGCAGCCCCTCAATTGCTCTCAGTAGAGGTGGAGAGTGGGGGCAGGGTGGAACCTGCCCACTCCCTAGGCTGTGACAGTGGAAAGGCCGGTCTAGATATTGCCCAGAAAACCAGGGAACTTGAGCCCCAGTCCCGAGAGGGGGGGTCCAGCTGGTAGACTACAGGGATACCAAAGGGCGCTATTCACAGAGCAGGGTCTCTGGTGAGTCCCGAGGGCAGTGTTCCCTCTAAGGCTGGGTGCTGGAAGGACTCCCAGACGTTATACTTGGAGACCTGTGGGAACGAGGGCAGGTCCCTCCATCCAGGTAGAGAGGTGGATAACCTGCGTGGCAGGAGGCAGGGTGGTGTCTCTGCTTCACTTGTCCCAGTGAGGCAGCCTGCCTCTCTAGGGCCATCTCCTTAGACCTGTCAAGGCCAGTGTGTTAGCTCGGTGGGGGTCTGTTTCCTGCACCCTTCAGGGCTTGATACCCCTGTGCCCTGGGCAGGGGTCTCCTCCTTACCCTGACTTCTCCCCAGCTTCTCCTGCCTCACTTCTCTGGACCTCCTCCTCTAATTTCCCCCTTGATATTTTTCTTTGTCTGAAAATCTCTGCATGCTGAAAAAACAGGATTTCTCAGTGCCATATGCAACAGGAAGCGCCAGCACAGGACGGCCTGTCTTTCCTTCTTGGTTGAAAATACTTTTTAGAGAGTCATCTTGTTTTAAATGTTTAATTCATTGGTGGAGGTTTTTCTGTTTGTGAAGGAAATTGTCCTTCTGTTAGCTACATAATCAGCCTGGCTCCTGCTTGCCCCACGCCCTTTGCCAAGCACCCCAAACACAGATGACTCCTTCCCTTCCCATGCTGTGTTTCCAGCATCTGAGAGGGCCAGTCATTACCATCATCTCTGTCTTTAAACTGTGGCAGAGGCATGCAGATGCAGGGCAGTGCTTCTAGGGGACAGGGGTCTGTTTGCTGGAGAGCTAGAGAGTAAGAAATATGCCTCTGAAACTGAACAGCCCTGGGGAGGGGAGAAAGCCCCAAGCCCCTTAAACATGCCTTTAGGGATGAAGACAGAAGACAGGTGAAATTGGCTAGCATGCTGGCTTCCAGTAGTAAAACAGGCACATAAAATGCTTGGCTGATCCTGAGAGTTGAGCTTGCAACATCGAGGAGAGGACTGGTGTTAAACGCAAACCCTGAAATGTGCCAGTTTTCCTTAAGACATACATTGTTGAGACTGATGAAGTTCATGCTGAGGTGTGTTTCCATGATTGATTCTGATTGGTAGTTCTGGGTGTATGCCTCTAATGGTTAGAACTCCAAAGAGAAGCTGTCAAGGGACGTGCAGCCAAATGGAGGGTGTCTGCTTCGCCTCAGGGGCTGTGGGACTTGTGTGAATAGGGACAGAGGCCGTCTGAGGGATTCGCTGATTTTCCTCGCTTTCTTCTTTGGGCTTTCCACTGATTTTCTGGAGAGAAAGGTTGGGGGAAGAATGCGCTTTGTGTGTGTGTGTGTGTGTGCGTGCGTGTGTGAATAAAAGACAGCTCTAACGCTAACACAGCTGTCCTGTTGTGGAAAGACATTCAACTTGGAACCCACAGACCTGGCTTGGAATCTGAATTCTGCTGTAGTGTAAGACCATAGGGAGGTCATTTCCCCACTCCTGACCTCAGTTTCCTCACCTGTAGAAGGGACATCTCACAGTAACCACCTGACAGGCTGACTTTTAGGGTCCAGGTGAGATCCCGCGGGCTGCAGCTGCCAGGCACAGTGTGGCCGACACTTAGTAGGAACGGAATCCACGCTCTTGGACAAAACCTAATTGAGCCTCCGCTCTCTGCCCTAAGAAGCTGTGTAGCAGGAGAGCTCAAATTTACAGGAAACAAAGCACCTTTCCAGTTAATTCTGTTTTTTTTTTTCCTTTTTTTTAATATAAATGCAAATTAAGGTGTTCCTAGGCCTAGAACAAAGCCCAGCCCCAAGCCTTGCCCTCCAAGGAATTGTCTCCTATTGGGCAGTGATATTAATGAGTCAGGTTAATCTTCATAGGCGTTCTGATTTTTAATCTAACCTTGAGCTATTTCTTGAGTGTGCTTCAACTTTTTGCCCAAGTCTCCAAGGCTGGGATGGGAGCTGCTGGTGCTGGGTGGCCACGAATGAAGGCTTCTTCTCAGATGCAGTTATTAGCTTGCTCTGTGAAATAGATTTTTAAAACATATATAATTACCGCTTCGAGTTGGATCTGTGGCTGAGCCTTCCTAAAAGGCTTTGGAGGGATATTACCCTGACTCCCGCCCCAGCTCTCCAGGGATCCCAGGGCACGGTGACCATCGTCATAACCAGGGAAGAGCAGGAGTCCAGCCGGGCCCTGCAAAGGGCAATTTCAGTTACATCATTTATCAAGCTCTGTTTCCGTTCCTCCCCATTTGCTTCCTTTGATGTCTGTGCCACTTGTAGCTATTTCTGAGGAGATTACGTTTAGCTCTAAACTTGTGAAGCGCTAGACCTTTGGATGGGAGACCCTTGTATGTACCCTGTAGTTCCCTTTTGATTAGGGGTTCAGTCTGAGCTGCCCCTCAACCCCTGCCCCCAACCACCTGCTGGGGGAAGTGGTGGAAGTCAGAAGCACTGGGGTCAGGATCTGAACAGGGGTGGAGGAGTTTTATTTGGATTTGGCCTGCTTGGGGCTAAAGCTCAGGTGTGTAAGGGACCCCTGGCACACACATGTGACCTTCCTGCAGTAGGCGCTTGAGCCTCTCCCCATGATCTCAAAGAGCTGGAGTCTCCATGACACTTCTTTTTCCACTCTAACATCTGTGACCCAAGTTGTTATTACCTTCAGGATCATTTAAAAAAAAGAAACCACGCTTAGAAATCAGATCTCATCTGCAGAGTGCAGAGGACAATTTAAAATCGGGTTTGTGTGGGGAAGGAGAGTAGGAGAGGTGGGTTTTTCCTTTTTTTTTTTTTTTTTGCTGCAATTTGCAGGAGGGAGAGCCGTACATTAGGGGCAGTATTTCCCTAGAACCTCGGGCCCATCTGAAGCTGGGAGTGGTTGCTGCGGGAATTGAGGTGGCTGGCTTGGGGCAGAGTGCATTCTGAGAAAAAGCTTTGGGGTTTCTGGAGGTGCCTGACTCCCTGGCCTGTACCTGCTGGAAAACAGAGTGCCTTGGGAAATCTTCCTTTTCCCCTTCATCAACAGCACCTTAGACAGACTTTTTGTGAAACAGACAGCATTTTCTATTTTTTTCCTGGCACTCCTGGTGCAGTTTTTGGTACATGGTTCACACTCTGAGCAAGTACCTGGCCCCACCTGGCCTGTGCTACTTGAAGGCTCCAAGGCTCTGGGGACAGTCTAGATGACAAGATAAGGCCTGGCCTTGAGAGAGGGGAAGGAGGGAGCTGAAAACCCAAACAACTGGTTGTCGTCCGGGGTGCAGCACAGGGGCAGCTAAGCCCAGCGGCTCCTTGCTACTCTGCTTAGCACACACAGAGGGTGTAGGGTATGCTCCTTGGTTGGCTCCTTGAACCCGTCGTACAGATGCTTGTCCTCCGAAGTCTTCCCAGCCTCCCCTTGCACTGGCTTCCTCAGTCCCAAAAACACCGTGCTTTCTGCTCCAGGCTGTAATAACCGTGTGTGTTTTCCTTCCACCTGCAAGGCCAGGACGGTGCCTGGCTCACAGTGGGCTTCCCGGAAGGCTGCAGAATACAAGCAGCACCAAGCAGACCCTACAGGCTGGTGCTGGAGGAGCACGGAGCTTCCACACGCATGCACTCACTTCCCCTACTTTACAGATGAGGAAACTGAGGCAGACGAGGCCACACACCGGGGCAGAGGGTCTGGAACTCTGTGATGCAGTTGGGATTTCCTTACTGAAGGCTCTGACTGTGGTGTTTTCCTGGGGCCAGGGCTAGGCTCATGGAGTAGTCCATCTTGTGTTTCCTTCTCCCTTTAGCTCCACCCTTCAGTGAAACTGCTCAGCAGACCCAGATGAAGGGCCTGCCAGAGTGGCATGGAGTGGGCCCAGAGGAGTGAGGCTGCCTCAGAGGAGTGGGGCTGCCTTGGTAATGTCCAGTGGGGTAGCTGGCCATGCCGGGAAGCCAGGAGATTCCTGTGGGCAGCTCCTCTTTTCCTGCCCCTTCTCGGACCTGGGCTGGCTTAGCCCTAGGCCCTCTAGGAAACACTGCCTCTTTACAGATGTCATGGATGGAACAAAGAAATGGGGGCAGCTGTGGGGTTTCTTCTGATTCTGGGGTACATCAAAGAGACACATAGGTATGCAGACACACCCAGCATGGTGCTCTGAGGAGGGGATGGGAATCAGGTGAGACCCAGGAGTTGGAGATACCCACTGCCTTCACCTACTCTTTCCTGGGTCACTTTCATTCGTGGAGTCTAATGAGGTCAGAGCGGTAGGTGAACCAGGCCTCAGTGTACACTTCTTCCTCCATGCAGCGGTTAGCCACACCTCCATCTCTTCATTCAATATGTACTCACTTGGTCCTCCATGCACCTGCTTATTCACACGTCCATCCATCCACCCACCTATCCATCATACATCTGCCACCCATCAATCTACCAATCTGCACATCTATCCATCCCCATCCATCCTCTCACTCACTCACCCATCCACCCACTTATCCATCCATCCATCTATCCATCCATCCATCCATCCATCCATTCACCCACCCATCCATCATTTAGCCATCCACCATCCATGTACCTACCCATCCACCCATCACCATTCATCCACCCACCATTCATTCATCCAGCCATCCATCTGTCCACCATTCACCCAACTACTCACCCACTCACTTACCCATCTATACATGCATCTACCCACCCATCCACCATACGTCTACCCACCCATCTACCCATCCATTAATTTACCACTCATCCACCATTTATCCATCTACCTACCCACCCATCCACCATCCATCTGTTCACCCACCCATCCACCCATCCATCAATCTCTTCTTGTACCATGCATCCCTACACCCATTTACCTATCTTCCATCCATCTGTCTACCCATTCATCCACCTACCCATCCACCCATCCATCCATCCATTTACCCATCTATCCATTCATCCACCCACCCACCCCTTCATCCATCCATCCATTCACCCACTCATCCATCTATCCACCCATCCATCCATCTATCCACCCATCATTCATCCATCTACCCATCCAGTCATCTACTATCCATCCACCTAGTCCCATTCATCTATTCATCCACCCACTCATCCATGTATCCATCCACCTGCCCACCCACCCACTCATCCATCCATCCACCCATCCACCCACCAACCCACCAACTTACTCACCCATTTATATCCATTTACCCGCTCATCCATCAATCCATCCATCCACCCACCCATCTACTCATTCACCCATCACTCACCCACCCATCCACTCATCCACCCATCACTCATCCATCCATCCATCCATCCATCCATTTATCTACCCATCCATCCTTCTGTGTACTCCCTTCCTTCTTCCCTGTCTCCTTCCCTCCCTTCTTCCCTCTCTCCTTCCCTCCCTCCTCTGTATACTCAGTGGGTCCTCAACTCACTTGCTTATTGGATGAATTTCTGCCCCTCTCTCTCTATGTGCTGGGTGGGGCCCCTGTGCTGGTGGGAGTTACACAGTGGTGAGCAGGCACTGTACCTCAGCTAGAGCCTCAGTGTTAATGCCTCAATGGCTTTATGAAGGAAGGATCTCCAAGTGTCCCAGCAGTATCTCCTTCCTGCAGATGGTGAGCCAATTCAATCACTTTTGATTTTTAAGCATTTTTATTTAAGTATAATGTTCTTATAGAAAAGGATACATTTCACAAGTGTATTGCTCAGTGAATTCTCATAAGGAAATCATGTCCATGTAACTAGCACTCTGAACAAGAGACAAAACATTACCGGCACCCCAGAACCCCCAACACTAGTCATCTTCTTCTTGAATGCCACTAGTGACAAAGAGCTCATTATGTAACACACAGTGAAGTGGTGGTGGATGTATTTAGATGAATGTTGAGATTATCTCGTGTGGGGTTCTGATCTGGTGAGGAGTGGTGTGTGCATGTGGGTTGGGTGGGGAGGGTCTTCTCTTCAAGGACTGCTTGTTTCTACTGTGGTCACCCGAGGAGGAAGCAGCAGATGTACATTTAGAAACTGGAACATGGGGGGCTTAGACCTGGAAGATGAGAGGGATTTCAGTACACAGAGGTGGGATTGAGTCTGGAGTAGGGACCGCATGCTGTGGTGGCCCAGGGAGCTGGCCTCAGAGGGTTGGCCCTTCTGACTCAGACTGCAGCAAGCAGCTCTGGGCCATGTGTACGCCAGCCTCCCAGAGGATGAGAAAACGTGGAGAAAGAGATGCAATGCTTGTTCTCAGCAGAGCCCCGGGAACTAGGAGGCAACTAGCCCAGGTAGGCTGGGCTGATGAAGGAAAGGCAGTGGGCACTCTTGAGAAAGTCCCACGGGCAGAGGAATTCTGGGGCCTGAGAATTGCAGGAGGACCCTTCCCATCTCCAGGTGGAGCACCCTCTGATGGCCAGCCTGAAGGATCTGGGAGTCTGGGGTCCCTTTCCTCAAGGGATTTTGTCTTGAGGGTCTCTTGTCCTGCCCACCCCCACCTGGGGACCTCCACCTGTAGAAAGCTCCCCGCTTTTAGCTCAGGGTACTCACTGTGTAGCTTATGATCCTCCAAAGGGAGGGCTGAGTGGAGCTTGGCCTCCCTCCTGTCCTGTAATGGCCTGCAGGGATTTGGGGATAGCCCTGGACTCCGGAGTTTCTTCCAATAATGCCCTTTGTAGCTGGTTCCTCTCCTCTAAGCCTGTGTGTTCCTCTCCTTTTAGCCTGTGTGTGCTCTCACAGTCCAGCCTGAGAATGCAGGGAGAGCTGATCACCACCTCCCTTTGTCTACATAATATACTTCTGTTAATGTTCTCAGTTGGTACACTAGCTTTTCTGGGTAGCCCCTTCCCACATTAACGTGTTTTGAGAACATGTACTTCCATTTTGTGCTACTAAGCAAAGGAGTCCCTGACCTGCATTGCTATGGACCTGAATACAAACCCTGGTATTGATATCTGAGCACAAAGCAGAATTACGTGCTAGGGACTAAGAAAGGAAGGGGTGGTCAATGGACAAATTCATAGCGAGGAAGATGAGAAATTTCAGGTGCATCTGTGAGTGTGTTGGTCTGGCTTGCTGGGACACTGTGGGCAGATATCAGCTTCCGGGCCTGAAAATCCCTCCAGCTCACAGTTTGCTGGCCTCAGCCCAATCATGCCCCCGCCTGGGGTCTTGGGGTCAACCGGCCCTGAGTAATGGCAAAGCCTGGCCGGGGAGCAGCTGCTCCAAGGTGGTGCTAGGTGAGTGGAGTGGACCTGCCTTGAGCTGTCCTCATCCTTATCATACCTCAAGCCCTGGGAGGGACCAGCAGGTGGCAGTGGGGTGGAGGGAGGGGGCTGGAGTAGAGGAGGGTGGGCTGGGGCTTGGGGTGGCAGGTGGTGAATGGAATGTTGGTGTGGCAAGAGGGACGCTGGGCTGGGTATCTGGAGAGTGAGGGCAGGCCCCTACCCTACCCCTGGCCAGCCATCCAATGAATGGGTCATGATGCCACCTGTCTCCTGGGCAGGGTTTCAGGGGCTCCTCTGTGGCATCTCTTGTGAAGGCACATGATGCTAGGAAGCGGGCAGGTCTGGGGTGCCAGTGCCCTGCAGGGTGGCTCACATCTGGCTCGAAGCCCATCCTGGAGGCCCAATCCCAGGCACATCCCTTAAGCCTGGACCTCTTCATCTATGAAATGGGGACTTAGAGCTCGGAATTCGTGTCCTTGTAAGAAGGGGAGGAAATGTGTGTGAAAGGCTTTCTCTCTCCTCCACTCAGGAAGCAGCTGGTGAGTGATACAGTTTTGTTGTGATGGTGGTCATTTGGGCATGCTCATTAAGGGTCAGTCATTTGGGCCTGGTTGTGCTCTGTCTACTCTTGGCAAATTCACTTTTAGCTTCCCTTTGCTACTTCCCCACCACCCCCTTTCTGCTGCTGCCCAACACCTATATCTCTCTCTCGGCCCTAATCCTGGCAAGGGGCTGCCTGAGGCTCACTCTGACTGAGAGATGCTCCTCAGAGACAGAAAAGCTCCTACTGTCCAATGGAAGGGGGCTGGGATGGCGGGTGTCAGGCTGGGAGCTTTGGGGGCCGCAAGCCACATTCAGAGTGTCTCCGTTGGATGGATATGGACTGGAATAGAAGCCCTGGCTCCGTTCAAGGAGTGAGGGTTCCCGGACTCAGCTCTGTTGGGGTACTATGGCTTCCTGGGACGCCACCTTCCACCCCGCCACTGCAGTGACCTTTAAAACTCCTGCCCCAGACCCTGGTGGTTCCCCATCCCCTGCAGAGTCGGACCTGGGTCCTCAGCTCACAGCCCTGTTCCTCCAGCCCTGCCCAGGTCTGTGCCCACAACTTCTGCCCTGACTCTGGCTCCACCTTTCTCTTTTCCCCAGTTGTCCTTTATCCTCTTGAGCAAAGGACTTGTTTCTCTGCTCCCCAGCTAACTGTGCCTCAGTCTCCCAAGTAGACATCCAGATTCCCCAGGAGCCTGCTGGTCTCAGGCTCCCCTGCCCCCAGCCAGGCCCATGGCAGGTGCTCAGGCTGGCTGGATGCTGGCGTGTACTTTCCTGGCTCCCCGAGAGCAGGAACAGCTGAGAACTGAGCAGTTTGGGTGACATCTTTCTGCTCGGTGGTGCCTTGGGACCACTGGGCAGGTGTGGAATTGGCTGTGGTCTTTAGAACTCAAGTTGTCGCTTCTAATGGGAGATGACAGATTAGGGATCCGTCTGCTGAGTGGGGAGCTGCTCACTCCTGAGGCTTAGATGTGTGATCTTGGTCCCCAAGGCCACCTGCAGGTGCCAGGCCTCTGTAAGTCTGCCGGGCATCTGGCAGGAAGAGATGCCCACTTGTGAAATGGCCTTTGGCTGTCACTGGCCCTGCCAGACATGTGAGGAGCAGCCTGCTCAGGAAGGTGAGAGACCTTTACCTGCGGCTGACGGGCACATAGCGCAATGTGGTGTTCAGAGGTGGGGAAGGCGGGCACACATCTGGGGTGAGCCTCTCAGGTGGGGCTGGGGTGAGCCTCTTAGGAGGGGCAGGGGTGAGCCTCTCAGGTGGGGCTGGGGAGGACCTCTCAGGTGGGCTGGGGTGAGGCTCAGAGTTGGGGCCCAGGTGAGGCTCTCAGGTGGGCTGGGGTGAACTCAGGAGGGCCTGGGGTGAGCCTCTTGGGTGAGCAGGGTGAGCCTCTCTAGTGGGGCTCGGGTGATCTGCTCAGGTGTGCAGGGCGAGCTGCGTGGTACTGAGAACTGTGGGGTGCACACTTTGTTTCCACATTTGAAGCAGAAGCTGTAGGCAGCATTTTGTGTCAGGGCAGCTTGGGGTGCAAGGCTCTGTGTGGTCTGGAAACAGGCAGTGCCAGGCCCCTCATGGGTGCCAGGGCGTGGGCATTCAGTTGGATGTGGGTAGGAGCCAACTGCTGCTGATGCCTGATGGGCCTAGGCTGAGCTTATCTGGGCCACAGGGAAGGGTCCAGCGCAGGGATGCTGCGGGATGCGGGAGAACGTTCCCCAGTGAGTCTGGCCATGATGAGAGGCTCTCCCTGTGCCGTTTCCCGGAGATGACTTCTTTGACAGCACCCAAGTGCTGAGGAGCTCTGGCAGTTGGGGAAGTTGGTCCAGTGTCTGTTTGGGACAATGTTCAGGCCACAGGTATCCAAACACCAGTGAGGGGGAGGGTGGTGTGCGTTGACTCCCCAGATTGCTCTCATACTGTGGGAAGGGAAAGTTGGCAAGCAGCTGCAGAGTGTTTCGTGAGAGGGAGGAAATTCCCCACAATTCTTCTGTGACCCCATGATCACATCCAAGAATGGCTTCAGCATTCTGTGTTCACCTTCTTGTCATTGCTCAAATGCGCTTGCTGTTTATCATTTCATCAGAGTGGATCATTTAGGGATGGTGTTCGGGTGCCTGTCGCAGAAAACCCATTTAACAAGGACTTGAGCAAACAGCAGTTTTCTGTTTCTTGGTTGCAAAGCGCGGGGCAGGCAGAGGGGCTGACAGGTGGCTCCACAATGCCTTGAGGAACAGGCTCTTCCCAGCTTCTGCTTTCAGTCATCTCAGCGTGGTTTTTGTCCTCTGGCTGGTGTCTCATGGTTCCATGGTGGCTGTTCCACCTCCAGTATTCTCTCCAGCTTCCCTCCTGGCAGGAAGAAGAGGAAGAACACAAGTCAAAGGTATATGTCAGCTGAGCCTGCTTCTTTCTAAAGAGCTTTCCTGGACGACCCACCCAACAGCTTCTACTTATATCTCGTCAGCCAGGACTATGCCTTATGACCAACTCTAGCTGCAAGGGAACCTGGAAAATGGGGTGTCCTGTTTCTCAAAGCAAGCTGGGGTGCAGCTGGTGAGGAGGGGGTGGAGTCAGGTATCAGGAGGTGCCCACTGTGTCTGTGGCGATATGCACAGCATTTCAGAGCCCCCTTTCTCTTTAAGTCTACGTCACACATTACCTTGTGTTTGCACAGTGTGGAGGGAAATGATTTTAATGGCTATATATCCACTGACTGAGTGGACACTCAACTATTGAACTGTGCCTCTATCAATAACAATTTAATGTATCTTTTCTTTTTTTAGGCTAACTATAGATCGTGCTTTGTTGGACATCTCTGTGGGTGTGGATGCTGTGAGGTCTTCCTTTAAGGGTTTGCTGGCTGTAGTGGGATCAGCAGGTCAGAGGGCACAGCACTCGGCTGTGTTATTGTGTCGTTCCCATCAACAGCTACACAAGCAGGGGTGGGTCTTCTGGCTTCACTGCAACTTCAGCCGCCCTCAGCAATGTTGACAATGTTTTTGATGTTCTATTTTAGAATGTTTTCTTAGTGATCTTCAGGTGGCCTTGGAAAGACAGCTGGGATGAGCTCACGTGGGGCTGGAAAGCTGGTGTCCACGGTGAAGTCCTTGCTCACCCCAGACACAGCCAGTCCAGGGAGATTGCACTGTACTTGTGGACACATGAAATGAGGAGGGGGAGGGGAGGTGAGCCTGTGGACTCAGTTTAGCTCCAGGAACCGGGAGGGTTTTCCTTGACAGTCTGGCCCCGCCGATTGGCTCTGGTCACTGCAGCTCTGTACCAAGAAGCAGCCTCAGTGGGGCAGGGTGCCATGTGTGATTGATTAGTCATGTCTGACATGGGGATGGGTCAGGCAGTGGTAGCATGCTTGTCAAATAGGCCCACCTTGGGCTGGTGGAAGAGAGGATTTTGGAGGTGGATGCCTTTCCATCAATATGCTAGGAGTGATGTCATTATGGATAATTGCTTGACCTGGGCGTGATCTAGTTTACAAGACAGGTTCCCATCCACAACCATCTTTTATCCATTAACAAGACTATAGAATAGGGTCAGTGGTTACCTGGTTATGCTGACGAGTCTCTGAGAGAGCTGGTGACTTACCCAAGGTCATGAGGTAGAGCTTAGGACTTGAGCCCAAATCTCTCTTCAAGCTTGACGTGGTCTCCGTTACACCCACAGCCTGTCCAGGGTGCAGTCCCAGACACTTTCGCTCTGCCTGGAATTAAGAACTTGGATATAGGAAGGATCAGTCTCAAAGACTATCACCTGACAGTCAAGAGAACTCAGAAGTCATCTGGTCCCACCCTCTCAGGATGGCAGCATCACTGAACCCTCCAGGGACAGGGAGTTCATGGCCTCACACATAGAGAAAGGCAGATATGGCATCAATTTTAAAATAAAAGGACAAATGACAAAATGACTCTTATTGATTTGTCTTAGTTCTCCTGACCAGAGCTCCCCAGGATAAATGTGACCTCATATTCTTTTACCAAAGAGCTATTGTTTATGGCATGCCCATGGGATTCTATTTTGTTTTGTTTTGTTTTGTTTTCCCAGCCACTATATCAATTAATTCCATCCTCTCAACAACCCTGAGATAGATATTTTCATGTATCCCCATTTTACAGATGAGGATGCAGATCAGGGAGACTAAGCAATTTGTCCAGGGTCACATAGCTAATAAGTGGCAGAAAGGAGTCACGCCCAGGAAGTCTGACTTCAGAGCCTGCGTTATGTTGCTCCATACAGCGTCTTTTCACCTGTATCAGTTAGCTAGTGATGTGTAAGAAATCATCCACAAACCCAGAGGCTGAAAACGACCACCATCTATTATTGTTCACAGTCTGAGGCTCAGCTGGGCACCTTTTTCTCACTGCTGGTCTGCAGGCTGATGGGGGAAGCTCTGCTTCAAGTCATTGCACGTTTTTTGCTCGATGATGGCAAAGGCACAGGAGAGCAGCAAAAGTCAGTGATGCCTCTTATGCCAAGACACTGCCGTGAAGCTGTCACTTCTTCCATATCCCATTGCCCAAAGCAAGTCATGTAACAGGCCAAAGTCAAAAGGTGGGAAATACATCCTGCCCACAATGAGCCCAAAGCAATGGTATAGCGTCTCAGCCTCCCATCTGACGAGGCCTCTTGCCAAGTCCCTCCTGCCACCCCCTCCTTGCTATGATTTGCTGCCTGGTGCAGTGAAGAGCATAGCTTTGGTTTCTAGCTGGGTTCAAATCCTGCCCATTGCACAGCTCTCAGATGACGTGCTGTTTTCTCATCTGTAACACAGACAGTCCACAGTCTACCTTTGGGTTAGTTATAGTTTGCTGGGGCTGCCAGTACAAAGTGAGACAGGGTGACTTAAGCAGCAGAAAATAATTTTTTCTCACAGTTCCTGAGGCCCGAAGTCCAAGATCAAGGTATCGGCAAGGTTGATTTCTTCTGAATCCTTTCTTTTTGGCCTGTGGATAATCATCTCCCTGTGTCTTCACATAGCTGTCCCTCTGTACGTGTCTGTGGTCCTAATCTCCTCTCCTTATAAGGACACCAGTTAGTTTGGATTAGGGCTCACGCAAAAGGCCTCATTTTACCTTTTTTTTCCCCAAAACAGTTACATCCAGAGGTCCTGGGGGGCTAGGATTTCAACATATAAACTTGGGGTGAGGGGACATTTTTCAGCACACAGTAACTTCCTAGGACTGCTGTGAGGATTAAGCGAGATCAGGGAGATGAAAGCACCTAGTTCAGGGCCTGTCCCATAGAAGTCATTCGATGCATGTTGCTTCTCTGCCGTAACCCATGTACGAATCTGAGTTTATCTTACTATGGTCAAGAAGACTTTGTTTTCCAAATATGTTAATTAATCTATTGTTACTTATCAAAATCTGACCATTTGCTAGGCTGAAAGCCTACCATGGTGGAGTGGACCCAACCCAGGATCGGTCATTGATGTGGTTTGTCTCTGCGTCCCCACCCAAATCTCATCTCAAATTTTAATCCCCGTGTGTCAAGGGAGAGCAGTGATCAGATTGGGTGGGCAGTCCCATCCTGTTAATGAATGAGTTCTCAGTAGAGCTGATGGTTTTAAAGTATGGCACTTCCTCATTCTTGCACTTACTCTTTTCTGCCGCCTTGTGAAGAAGGTGACTACTTTCCTTTCCACCACGATTATAATTTAACTGAGACCTCTCCGGCAATGTGGAACTGTGAGTCAATTAAATCTCTTTCCTTTAAATTACCCAGTCTTGGGTATTTCTATATAATAGGGTGAGAACGGACTAATACAGTCATGGAGGGACCTGGGCTGGAATCCCTCCTCTACCTTTTACTACTGGGGGATGGCAGGTACACCACTTTCTTGCTCTCATCCTCAGCATCCTTATTTGTAGGGTATGGGTGATCCTATCTCCTTTAGCATGTTTTGAGGTATACGAAGTCTACTGTGCTTTTAAACCTTTTCTTAATTGGATTTAAAAACTGGTAACATGTAATACCTCTGTAATTTAAACATACACACACATTAATGTTAGGTTTTTGGTGTGATTATTATTATGACTATATATAATAAATGAGTACTTATCTTTAAGATTAGATAATGATGCATGTATAAGTGAAATGTCTGAGATTTGCTTTAACATAACCTGAATCACACAGGGAAGTGGATAGGGGTTTCGATAAAACAGGATTGGCCTTGAGTTGTTCATTGCTGAAACTTGAGTATTCCTATCTGGGGATTAATTACATTTTTCTCTACCTTGGTGTATATGTATGTGTGTGTATGTATATATACATATACATGTATATATACACATATGTATACGTATATATACATACACACATGTATATATACATGTATATATACATATATGCTATATATGAAAATCTATATAGTGAAAACTTAAGAAAAACCAAACAAAACATATCATAGAAGTAGAAGCCTCCTGTCATGGTCCAGCCCCTTAGCCCCATGTCTAAGAGGTGACAGCTAGCAGCAGGTTGCCGCATAGAAGAGGATGGAAATACTTGGCTCTGTTGCAGGCTCTGGCATGCACGTGTTTTCTTTGGCTCTTACATTCTTTGAAAATATTTGGAATTAGTTGCCAACATTTATTAATCTTTTAAAAGAACCAGCTCTCGGTTTTATTATAGGAGGTTATCTATTTTATTGTGTTTTTTTTGCTTTTATTTATTTATTTTATATTTATTTATTTGTTTTATATTTATTTACTTATTCATTTATTTTGAGATGGAGTTTTTCTCTGTTGCTCAGGCTAGAGTGCAGTGGCACGATCTCGCCTCACTGCAACCTCTGCCTCCCAGGTTCAAGCAATTCTCCTGCCTCAGCCTCCTGAGTAGCTGCGATTACAGGCGCCCACCACTGCACCCTGCTAATTTTTGTATTTTTAGTAGAGACAGGATTTCACCATTGGCCAGGCTGGTCTCAAACTCCTGACTTTGTGATCTACCTGCCTAGGCCTCCCAAAGTGCTGGGATCACAGGTGTAAGCCACTGTGCCCAGCCACCTTTATTTTTATTAAACACTTACTTTACATTCTTTAGGTTTATTTATTTTTTCCTCCCTTCATGCACTGACGGTTACTAGGCTTTCTCTTTTTACAAATAAATTCAGTAAAGGCTATATGTTGTCCTCTGTATGCCCCTTTGGCTGCATCCCATAGGTTTCTCATTATCATTTGTAAGTAATTTGCAAACAAGTTTATTTTTTTCTTTAATCCAAGGGTTATTTGAAGTGTGTGTGTTTTAAAGTTGTACACAAAACACACATGCATACACATGCACTTTTGTTAGTGTAATGATTAGGTAAGAGAATGAGTTTTGGAGCCAGACTGCTTGTGTATTATTCTGTCTTGGTCATTCACTAATTGCAATGCAATTATGTAGACCTGTTTTTCAGCCTCTCTGTGCTTTGGCTTTTGCCATCTATGAAATGAGGCTGGTAACAACAACAATAATAGACCTCAAGGTTGTTGAGAAGATTAAGTTATTTATTGAATTTTGTATATTTAAAATAGCTAATATGTTTTGAGTGTTTACTATCTGTAAGTCATATTTATAATGCATAATTTCTATATTTTAAAATTTACAGGATATTTTCTTTGTAGTGCAATGATTAATTTTTGTAGAGTTCCATGAATATTTGAAAAGACCATGTATTTCTTTGTTGTGTATAAACTTATACACAAATCTATTAAATCAAACTTATTTGTTATGTTACTCAAATCCTTTTTAAAGTCTGAAAACTAGTGATTCCTGGCTCAATCAGCTTGCACACATGTTGGGTTTAGCACATATAGTGTTTAAATTATCATTATTTTATTAACATTTATGCCTTAAATGGAGCATGTGCTCTTTTCAGTTCACCATAGTCCCTAACATCATTATATCAAGTCATCTTACTCATTGGCTTCAGCTGCCTCTCTCTACAGGCATTTTGATGTGTGTCTTTTGCTTTATAATCTGTCTATAATTATGATTAGGTCTACATAATTTCTGAGGGAGATCCCTTAGTGTCTTTACCAATGCTTGGTCACTGTAGCTTGTCAGTTTCTCCTTGTGTTTCTGACAATTTTAGTTTTATATTTTTTGAAGCTATGTGGTTAGATGCATAAAGGTTTGTTGTTATTTCTTCTCGGTAGAGATAAGCTTGTGTGTGTAATACAAGCTTTTTTATGATAGTTGATGCTTGTGCCTTCTTTTATCCCTGATATTATTGCTGTGCCTGCTTTTTTAAAATTAGCATTTGTTATATATATGTTCATATTTTTAGCTTATGTTCACCCTTTTTCTTCTATGAAAGATTTTGATATGGCTTATAACAAAAGATATAAAAATAAGGTATAAAGTTAGTCCCATAATATGGGATGTTTGATTTGTGTATACAAACCTTCATATTGGCTGTGATACAGGTTCAAATTTACTTGTGGCTTCCAAGAAGAAAAGACAGAAAGGAAACATGTCAAATGTTATAACTGCTATCATTAGAAATGTGTGGTGCTAAATGCACACAGATTTGTGTTCTCAGCCGACTGTGGTGGCTCGTGCTTGTAATCCCAGCACTTTGGGAGGCTGAAGTGGGTGGATCATGAGGTCAGGAGTTTGAGACCAGCCTGGCCAACATGGTGAAACCCCATCTCTACTAAAGATACAAAAAATTAGCCAGGCATGGTGGCACACACCTGTCATTCCCAACTACTCGAGGGGCTGTGGCAAGAGAATCACTTGAACCCAGGAGGTGGAGGTTGCAGTGAGCTAAGATCATGCCATGGTATTCCAGTCTGGGTGACAGAGCAAGACTCAATCTCAAAAAAAAAAAAAAAGACTATGCTTTTTTACCTTCATTGAGGGTTCACCGAGTATTGCCGTATTAGTGTGAGGAAAATCAAAGAGGACTATGAAATGTGGCTGACTTGGAAATAACCAGGGCCATGGAGCTCTCAGAGCATGTCTGGGTGGGATGTTCAGTGAGTGATGATGCTGGTCTCTGGGGTACACTGTCCAGGACCACCTGGGGCCTGGGCTGCTATAATTTTTTGGCTTTGTCTTCCTTAGTGTGTTGGCATTTGTGCTTGGGTTTATCACATCTCTGTTCCAGGCAGGAAAAAGGAGGAGGCAAAGGTCAGAAGGGTTATGACAGTGGGGATTGTCCTTTTAACAAACTTTCCTGGAAGCCCCACTCAGCATTTTCTGCCTCTGCCCCATTGGCCAAGGGTGGGCCACATGGCCACACTTGAGCCATCATTGGAAAGTGACTAGGAGGAGGAGGTGTGGCTGCATTTCCCATCTCACGCCTGCCTTGATACTTAAGGGACATCCAGTCTGGACTCCTGGAGAGAAAGGGACCTTCTGGTGGCCTGTTCAGTGGCCCCTCACACTCTGCTCACACACCTCCTGTTACAAGGATGGCCCTCTGAGCCCTCAGCTGTGGTCAGCTACCACGTGTCCTGGATGTGACCTGGTAACACATGGTCAACTCCAACCCCTCATGCAGACCTGGCTTCTCTGTCTAGGCTTTAGTCTAACCATGCATGAGTGAGCCCATGGACAAGGTTGGCTTTGAAGTCTAGTGGCTGGTGATGGAAACCCTCAGACCTGCCTCTGAAGACAGAGGCCACCAGCTGCTTCATTTGGCATCTGGGGATGTCCCAAGAGTCCCCTATAAAAGAATCAGAAGCGGAGATGGAGCTGAAATGGGGAATGCTTTTGGCAGGAGAACACCTCAGAGTGAGAACAGCAGCGGGGAGGAGGGAGGGAGCAAGAGGAAGCTGCCGGTAGGGGCGGGGCGGGTGCTCTTCTCTCTTGCTGCTTTCTTCTCTGCCTGGCTCCCAGGCACCTGCTCTTCACCCTGTCTGGCAGGGGAGAAATCTGGAGCTGGTGGGTCATTGCTCTTATCTCCTTGAGCCTTTTGTCCTGGGACCAGAATCTCCCCACACAGGCAGGGTGTCAGTGCTGTGACCCTTTTCCTTCTTCCTATGACCCTTTTCCTTCTTCCTATCAGGTAGATGTTTGCTATAAGCTGGGATCTTGCTTTTAAAGTTTAGAGGGGAATTGCAGATGTCCCCTTCCCTGGCCCCTGCTGCCTCTGGTTGCAGTCCCTCCCCATCCCAGTCCCAGGAGGCCTGGCCATTGGAAATGCTCTGGTTTTTTTCCTTTGGGTTTTGTTTTCCAGCTCAGCCTAGATCCATTCTGGGCACACAGAGGAGCCCTCTCTGATTTTTGGCTTCCTCTGGGGATGACCTAAGCATTTGTTTTTAAAGGGCGGGTATGGGGGGGTCACCAGGCATTATGCAACACTGCACTATGGCAACGTCACCCACTCGGCCTTCTCCAAGCTGCTTGCATTTCTGAGATGGCCCAGGGCCTGTGCTGATGTGCATCAAGCTAGCCCCAGGAGATCGAGTCACTGCCCTGCTCAAGCCATCCATGGCTCCCAGTGGCCCACAGCCTGCAATGAATTGCTTACCCTGGCCCTTGAACTCTAAGCTCTTGCTTGTCTCTCAGGCCTGTCCGTCTCTCTACCCCTGTCCCATGCAGACCGAGTCACAGGCTGGAGTGGGACATCCCTAGCCACTGAAGATGCCTCCTCTCTGCAGCCTTCCCAGGCGGATGAGGGGTCTCTCCTCTGTGTCCCTGCAGCTCCAGGGCTCCTGCCAGCTCAGCACCTGCCACCCTGTGTCGTGTTCAGCTCTTTCCAAGCCAGTCTTCATTCTCTGTTCCCAGCACCCCTCAGCAGAGACCCTCTTCTTTATCTCCCAGGGACTGAGGCCCCCACCCGCCTGTGACTGGCACTAAGCAGGCCCTCCGAGAATATTTGTTGAATGAACATAAGCATGGAAATGGGACAGCTTTCACGAGAGCTATATTTAACTGTTCTAGAATATTCTCTAGGTCTTTCAGAAAAGCAAATCCTTAAAAAACAGCAGCCCACGAATCCAAATGGCAGGTGTTTGTGAGAAGAGGTGGGTGGTCCCATTGGGAGGGCTTCCCGTGGAGCTGCTTCTCCCTGCACCCCTCATGCTCCCCACTCTGCCCCAGGCACCGGCCGACTTTCCTGTTCTTCCTCCAAATCCCAGGTCATCTGCAGGGACTGGTCTGGTTCCCGTGGTGCCACCAGAAGCTCCCATGGGGTGAGCCACAGGAAGGGAGCTCTTCTTGCCCCACCTGGGGTTGGGCCATCTTTCCTGGTGTCTCCCTTCCTGAGCTCCAGGCGTGGCTGTGACTGTCCAGGTCGCATAAGCTGCCGATTGGTTAAATAGCAGTGTTCGTGCACTGACATCTTCTTTCCAGTTAGGGTACTGAGGCCAGGAGTCCACTACAGGTTACCTGGAGCCCCGCACCATGATGTGGGATTGGCCACTGCCGCGGCCTTCCCAGGGAGCTGGCCCCTGTGGCCTTAGACACTCTCGTGCCTTATGGCAGAGGGAGCAGCCAGCCTGCTGCCCGCTGTGCTGCCTGCACAGCATGGGGTGAGCTCCTAAAGCCAGCCACCCTTGTTCCAGCTCCCAAGCACTCTGGGGCACCAGGAATTTTGCCGGGTCAAGTTCAAACTAACAAGATGTGCAGACCTTTCCCACGTGACTCCGTCCTGCCCTCCCAGCTTCTTGCTCCTTTCCCTGTAGCTCTGGGCATGGGGCTCTGGGCACCGGCTGCTGGTGCCTTCGACATGGTCCCTGCCTCCTGCCTCACACCTTGGCCCAGGTTACTCCATCTGGCGGCATCCTTCAGGGCCACTCTGCTGTTTCTTCATTTGGTGAACTTTTGTGGTGGTATGCTAGGGAGAGGAGCAGAGCCCAGTGGTTAGCACCAGCGATGGGCTCATCTTCCACGGATCAGGGGTGTCATGGGTGCCCTCCTTGCCTCTTTCTCATTGTGTGACCTGAGATGGGCATAGCTTGGAGCCTAGTGTTTCCATACACAGAATGGGCAGAATGATGACTGCCTTCTGGAGATTTTGTGAGGCTTGAATGAGATCACGTGGGGAAGGCGCTTGGCCACATGGCACAGGATGAATGCACAAAAGACGATATGATTAGTGTTAGCATCTGCCTGTTCTGTGCCATGCTAGATGCTGTTGGCTCCAAGGCAAAGAGAGCAGACATGAAAGCCACATGTGTGCTTGGGGAGACAGTTACAAAGCTGGAGCTCTAAGCTGTGGGAGGAGAGGGGCTGAAAGGAATCTGGGGTGAGGCTGGAGAGAGCCCCAGGCTGCTGGGCAGGATCTTGGAGATTGTGAGGAGGAGTTTGGACGGCCTGGCTCTGCAGTTGGAGAATGAGACTGCCTGGGTTAAATCCTAGTGTGGCCTTTAATAGTGGGTGGCCCCAGAGAAGCTAACCACCCTCTCTGGGCCCCAGTTTCCTCTCCTGCCAAGTGGGGATCCTGAGAGTGCCAGCCTCAGGGGGCTGAGCATGGATCAGGATTAGGAGCACACGGGGAAGTGCCCGACACACCTCAAGCACTCACTGGGCTGTGCAGGTGGAGGCTTTGCCTGGGGCAGGGGCTGATCTGAGACGCTGAAGCCACAGAAGGGTAGGGCAGCCTCCTCCTCTGATCTCTTCCATGGGTAATGATCTGTCTTCCTGTCCTTCCTCCAGCCTGGGACTGTCTCTGAGGAGACCCTCCTGCTGTCCAGGATCACAGACCCTCCAGAGGTGTGTAGGACCCAGCTGGCCCCTAAGCTGTTACTTGCAGGCCCGGGACAATGGCCAGTTTCTGGGGAAGGGGAAGGGGCAGATCCAGGTCGGGAGGTGGAGAGTGAGCCTCTGTAGCCCTGGGGAAGTTTCCTTCCTAAAGCTGGGCCCCGCCTGCCCCCCTCTGCCAACCCCAGAAGACCCAGGCATTGGAACTTGTGGTCCCTGTGCCTGCCGCTGCTGGCCAAGGCTGAGCCTGGAGCCTACACTTGGCTGGCTCTGGGCAGAGGCGCTGCCAGCCGGAAGAGACGTTGCCAGCCCTTGCTGGCCTCGGGCACCACTCCTGATTCCCTGCAGGCAAGAGGTGGGAGCAGGTGGTGCAGGGGGATAGACCTGGTGAAGGTGGGGGCCATGGCCCCCAGACCATGCACCCAGGAAGGCCTGTGCCTGGCACACACAGTGCGCTCACCTCACCCAGGATGCCCTGTCCCTCCTGAGGGACACAGCTATGACATATGGCAAGGTGTATTTGAGAAAGGCACCAGGCTGAGGGAAGCGTGGGCTGCTGGGCAGAGTGGAGGTGAGGGTTGGGGACACCACAGCCTCGGGTCACAGAAATGGTGGGTGACATACACCCCTGCTTATTGCTGAGTGAATTGGCTTAGACCCCTGCATTTTCTCAGGTTTCCCTCTCTAGCTTCTCCTTCCGTGAAGGTGGAACCTGGGCTTCTTTGAAAAGACTTGGGTTTGAATCCTGACCCTCTCACACAGGCTGTGTGACCTGGGGTGAGCTCTGCAGCCTCTCTGTGCAGTCTTTCCATCCATCCAGCAGACAATCTGAGCAGACGCTGGCACGTGCTAAGCTCTCGGTGACTTCGGCAGGTTCCTGCTAAGCTCCCCTCAGCTTTATCCAAGGACACGCACAACCAGAGGCCCTGGGCTGCGTGATCACTAGACTGTGTTGATGTCTTGTAAGAAAAATCAGACCACTTGGGGTTTCCCTTGTAACAAGAAGTGGGTGTCAGCAAGCCGGGCTGGTAGGGCTCCTTGGGGGAGTCATCGCAGACCTGGGCCTGTGCAGTTCCCGCATCCCTGAGCTCAGGGAGTGCCTTTCACCTGCCATTCTGCATCCTGCCTTCTAGGCAAGAGGAAGGGAGAGCAGAGGCAGGTGCCAGCTGGGCCTGCACCTGCCTGTCAGGGACTCAGGCGTTCTCCGGGAACCCACCTGGCATGACTCCTACTGGCTGTCATTGGCTGGAACTGGGTCACATGGCCACTCCTGGTATTTTTAGCTGGGGCCATTGTTGTTTTAAATAAAAGTGGGGTTTTCTTAGTAAGAAACAAGGGAAGGGGCTGAGGGTACAGCCCAGCCTGACTCTGATGCCTACGGGCTTTTAAAAAACTAAGCAAACTCTAGCACCCCAAAACCAGACCCGCAAATGCATCTTTTCAGCCAATGTTCTTTCATTCGGGGCAGACTCAAGTCTCTGCATAGCTGCCTGGTCTTGCCACTGTGTAGACATAAAAGTTGGATTTAGTTGTGCCTCATGGATGAAGGTTGCATTTTTCTTACCCATTTAAAATCTGTGGAGGGCTGGGCATGGTGGCTCACACCTGTAATCCCAGCACTTTGGGAGGCCAAGGCAGGCAGATCATGAGGTCAGGAGATTGAGACCATTCTGGCTAACACAGTGAAACCCCATCTCTACAAAAAATACACAAAAAAAATTTAGCTGGGCATGGTGGCACATGCCTGTAATCCCAGCTATTTGGGAGGCCGAGGCAAGAGAATCTCTTGAACCCAGGAGGTGGAGGTTGTAGTGAGCCGAGATTGTGATCACGCCACTGCACTCCAGCCTGGGCGACAGAGTGAGACTCCATCTCAAAAAACAAAACAAAGCAAAACAAACAAAACAAAACAAAACAAAACAGACCTGGGAGAGAGGCCATTTACTGCTGTGTTGTCTGTAGAGCTGAGACCTTGGTCTGAGAACGGGAGCCCACGTGGCATCAGGGGCCCAGTGATGGACTTCAGCCCTGGCCAGGTGAGGTCTGAGGCCAGCACAGCACACCTGAGCCCACAGGCCTTGACCCCCAAAGAGGAAGGTACTTGTGGACCTTGGAACTGGCCGTGGAGTTTCTATCAGTGCCAGGAAGCAGCATCAGGGACTTTCTCCAGGCACGGCCCTGAGACCCTCGGGATTGTTGAGAGAACGTTCAAGCTAGGGAGGACCTGCCTTCCTAAGCCTCATCCCAGAAGAGCAGAAGGGCTCTGTGAAGGCCCGGAGCTCAGAGCATGAGTGGAGAGGGCTCCAGCTGGCTGCCAACCAATAGCCAGACACACCTTGCCCTGAGCAGGAGTGCGGCTTCCTAAGAGCCCAGAGTGGGCATGGGGCTGTGGTCCTAGAGACACAGTAACCTCGAGGCTCTCAGCCAGAGTGGGGGTGGGTTCTTGTCTCAGATCTGAGAACGGAGCCACCTGCAAGGCATCCATATCAGGAAAGGTGCTTCCACGACACCCCGGAATCCCTTCACCTCTGAGAGAAGGCGGTCTGCACCTTGGGCAGAGTCTTGATTCCAGTGGCTTCCAAGGAGTTCTTGTGACCCTGAGAAAGCTGAGGGATTGTGTGGAACGAGTGCAGTCATCTCCAGGTCCAAGCAGGGGTCAGCTTTTGGTGCCAGTGGGTGTAGAAGTCTGCCAGCTGCAGTTGAGTGGGCCTGGATGGACTGGGTCAGGCTGTGGGGATGAGCCTGTGGGGCTGAAATGCAAGGTATTACTGTGCAGCTGTGGGGACCCGTCAGGCTGGGATGCAAGGTATTACTCGGCAGCTGTGGGAACCCATTGGGCTGGGATGTGAGGTATTACTCTGCAGCCAGGGGGACCCATTTGACTGTGGTGCGAAGTATTACTCTACAGCTGTGAGGACGTGTTGGGCTGAGCTGCAAGGTATTGCTCTGCAGCTGTGGGGATCCATTGGGCTGAGATGCAAGGTATTACTCTGCAACCCTTGGGACCCATTGGGCTGGGATGCAAGGTATTACTTTGCAGCTGTGGGGACCCATTGGGCTGGAATGCGAGGTATTACTCTACAGCCATGGGGACCCATTGGACTGGGACTCGAGGTATTACTCTACAGCTCTGGGGACCCATTGGGCTAGGATGCAAGGTGTTACTCTGCAGCCACAGGGACTCATTGAGCTGGAATGTGAGGTATTACTCTGTAGTTCTGGGGACTCGCCAGGCTAGGACGCAGGGCCCTGTTGGGCTGGGATGCATGGTACTACTCTGCAGCTGTGGGGAGTAAGGGAACTTCCTTTATTTTTCTTCCTCCTTGTAAGAGTGTCTGATCCACTTTTTCACCCTCAGTCAAATGCTTGGCATTTAGAGGATTGTGTTCTCTCTTGGCCCTGAGCTGCTTCTTGGGGTTTAAACAAACCAGCAGCCCAGGCAAGCTGGGTGATGAATACTTCTTGGCATTTGGGGTCAGACTAGCCTCTGGGACAAGTGTTATGGAAAGAGTCCTAGGCCCTGGGGTTGGATGAGCCCAAACAGAAGTACAGCACTGTCCATTTCTCCTGGTGTGGCTCAGTGCCTCTGCCTCAGCTTCCTCATCTGTGACCCAGGAGTGCACACACCCACAGGTGACAGCAGAAGCATCTAACACCTAGCACAGGCACAGGTGCAGCTGCCGCCCCACCTGCTGTGCCCAGCATCAACCTTTAGTTGGTGGTGACAGGAGGGAGGGTCCCCTGCAGCCACTGACTAAAGGAAGGTCCAGAAACATGATGTGGGACTGCCTTTTGGAAAGGTGCATACGTTCTGGAGCCTACTGAGGCTGTGGACAAGTGATTTGTCATCTCTCTCTCTTTTTTTTTTGAGACAGAGTCTCACTCTGTCACCCAGGGTGGAGTGCAGTGGCACAATCTCGGCCCTCTGCAACCTCCACCTCCTGGGTTCAAATGATTCTCGTGCCTTAGCCTCTCAAATAGCTGGGATTACAGGCATGCACCACCACACTCAGCTAACTTTTTGTATTTTTAATAGAGGTGGGGTTTCTATCAAAAATAGGCCCATGAGGCCCTGCAGAGGCATCAGGGCAGAGCTGGAAGTGGTGCCATGGAGTCCAGCGTTGGAGTCCCGGCTCCTCCCTTTAGCTATGTGCCCTAGGCATGAGGGAGCCCCAGGCTCCCGAGCTGTGAAATTGGAGGGCCAGGCCCCTGCCCCTCACAGAGGGCTGGTCTTGAGCTCCTGGCCTCATGTGATCCACCTGCCTTGACCTCCCAAAGTGCTGGGATTATAGGCATGAGCCACTGTGCTTGGCCATGATTCACTTATTTTGTGCCTCCATGTCATGAAGGTCAAAGTGAGCACATACTTGGGAAGAGCTTAGGAAGAGCCTGGTATATGGCTCATACACAGGGAGTACCTTCTCTCATAATCAGGGGCAGGCTGGGTCTAGAAGGCCCTTTGAGGACAAACTTCTCATCTTCCAGGTAGCCCTATTCTGAGAAATCCTGGTGTATTCATCAGGCAACATCTATGAGTGCCTGCACTGTACCAGCCCCAGCTGGGAAACAGAAATGAGTAATCACAGGTTGTAGTTCTGTCCTCAAAGAGCCCACAGACCAGAGCAGGAGGTGACAAGTACCCAGCTAATGATGGCCGAGAAGGCCAAGGGCTAGAAGTGAGTTGGGTGATCTACCCCTGGACACTTTGTTGTTGGGAGAAGAGGGAAGGATGTGTAGATGTGTAGTAGTAGTCAGCACAGGCTAACTACTGCAACAAACTGGCTCTCACTTCTCAGTGGCTTTACACAATACAAATTTATTTGGCTTTCACATTAATGTAGGTCAGAGTTAAGGCTCTGCTCCACTTGGTCATTCAGGGCCCCAGGCTCCTTTCATCTGTGGCCCTGCCCTCCTTTAGGGCCTTGACATTCTTTCATTCAACTAGCCAATAGAAAAAGACAGCCTGTGGGCAGATGTGGGACATTTCTCATGCCTCAAGCCTGGAAAAGGAGTGTATTATTTCTGCCACATTCCATTGGTCAGCACTTGGTCACATGATCCTACCTAAGTGCAAAGGAGTCTGGGAAATGTAGTTTAGCTCTGTGCCCCAGAGGAAATTGCACCAGGTTTATGAGGTTTGGTGAATACCAACAGGTTCTGTCACAGGAGGCTTCTAGGAGACCATAAGGTTGACTTGGGTTGTCAAAAATGAATGGGAAGTGAGGCTGGGAGACACATAAGTGCTCCAGGCAGGGGGTCAGCTTGGGCAAAGCAAGGACTGAGAATGTCTTATTTTGGGCTGCTATAATAAGATGTCACAGTCTGGGGAGCTCAGAAACACAGCATTTGATTTCTCATGGTTCTGAAGGCTGGAAATCTGGGATCAGGGCAGCAGCTTAGCTGGGTTCTGGTGAGGGCTTTCTTTTGGTTGCAGATGGCCCGCTTCTCCTGTGTCCTCAAATGGTGGAGAGACAGTGAGCTGGCTCTCTGGGGCTTGTCCTTATAAGGGCACTAATCCCAATCATGAGGGCTTCACCCCCAGGACCTAATGCCTCCTACGGGCCCCACCTAATACTGTCACATTGGGATTAAGGTTTCAACATATGGATTTTGGGGGCCACATTGGGTTTGTTGCAGAGCATGGAGTACATTTTGGGAAGGATAGGATACCCAGGCAGTGGGGCAGGTGGAAGGGTGAGCAAGGAGGTGCTGGGACATCTCCCCTCCTCCCCTCCCATCCTCTTCATGCGGCCCCATGTCCTGAATGTTGCTGGGTCAGGGACTGCCTGGAGTAGGGCCTGCCTCGGACCTTATTACTTAATTTGCTCCTCCCCACTATCCTTTTGGGGTTGGTGGTTAACTGAGGCTCAGAAAGAAGAAGTAATTTTCCTGTAGCTCACTCAGCCAAAAAGTAGAGAGCCAGGATTGAATCCATCGTGGCTGACTCTAAGGCCAGTGCTATTTCCCGGGGGGTGACAGCAGACACTCAGAATCGTGTCTCTTGTCAGTGAGGCTGAGAGGGATAGGGAGAAGGGATCCAGGGTGGGGAAGGCTCCAGGGGGAGGAAGAGCCATGTCCCTGGATGCCAGGCGAGGGGGACATGGATCCGAGGTGTGGCTTTCAGGGAAGTACTTGCTGGGCGTGGGCCTTGCAGGCCCCACCCGGGGCTGAGTCCCTGTCTTGCTGCTAAACCTCAGGGTCATTGGGGTGCTTGGCTTTAGTGACTGACAGCCTGGGCCCTGTCACAGCACCAGTGGCTCTCACAAACATGTGGGCAGCACGGAATAGGGGAGGGGAGAGGCCGTCTGGCCCCATGAGGGCCTGCGCAGGCATCAGGTCGGAGCTGGAGGCGGTGCCATGAGGTACGGAGTTGGAGTACTGGCTCCTCCCTTTAGCTGTGTGCCCTGGGCATGAGGCAGCCCCAGGCTCCTGAGCTGTGAAATTGGAGGGCCGGGTCCCTACTTCTCACAGAGGGCTGCAGGAGACACTGGAGCCCGTCCACCTGGCCCTGACCCCCATCTTCATCAGCTCACGCTGCCCTCACAAAATACCATAGATGGGGCTGCCTGGATGATAGACATTGACTTCTCACAGGGTGGAGGCCGGAAGCCTGAAAGCAGGGTGCTGACAGGGTCGGGTCCTGGAAGGCTGCTTCCCGGCTGTCCACAGGGCCCTCCTGCTGTGTCCTCGAGTAGCAGAGAGTGGAGAGGAGAGGTTGTCCCCTTCCTCTTCTAGGCAGGCCCTCAGCCCACCACAGGGCCCCACTATAATGACCTCATCTAAACCTGATCACCCCCAAAGGCCCCACCTCCAAGTACCATCCTTTTAGGGGTTAGGACTTCAACATGTGAACTTTCGGGGGATGCAAACCTTCATTCCACAGCATACCCTGTATAGTTGGCTGTTGGAAACAAGCTTGGGGTTCTGGTCGCCCTGGCACACTGCAGGGGCTTAGAGCCAGAAGGAAGGGAAGGGCTTAGGCAGAAGGGAGCAACACCAGGCCAGGACAGTGGGGCAGGGGTGGGGCTGCCACCGTCAGCTCTGGCTCCAGGAGGAGGGGCCCCAAAGCTGGCCTTGGAGGTGCCCAGGAACAGGTGGGATGCTGGCTCAGCAGGATCATGGGATGAGAACTTTCCTCTCTGCAGGGGTTGGGAGGGGCCGGTATCAAAGAACACTCCGAGAGGCCCCACCCCACTCCTGGCTGCAGCAGAAGAGGGCCTGTCCTCTCTTTGGTGGCATTTTTGCAAACAGCAAATAGGCGTAACCCACTGTCCCAAATGTGTAGAGCTGACATTTTGCTCACATTTTCTTTCTCTTTCCAGTCTGTTTGCCAGTTGCAAAGCCCTGGCAAGCCCTTGAACCTCTCCTAACCCTGCCATCCCTGTCTGTAAAATGGGCCAGTGGTGTTTCACCAGTCACACTGTCAGGGATGCTAAGTGAGGTGATACCTGCCAAGGGGATGGGTGGGCTGCATGCGTCCCCCTGCCCACCAGCTCCCATCCGGTGCCGCTAAGCTGCCCCTTGCAATGCCTGACATAGGCCTGGTGAGGTTTTTCATTGTTTCATTTTTGCAGCAGCTTTATTGAGATGTAGTTCACATAGCATACAATCCCCTAATTTAAAGTCTGCTACCCAATGGTTTAGAGCATTTTCACAGATACGTGCAGCCATCTCCACCGTTGATTTTAGAACCTTTCCTTCACCTGAAAAAGAAACCCTGTAGCCACCACCCCTACCCCTCCATTACCCCCAGGCCTACGCAACCACACACCTACTTTCTGTCTCTATCACACAAGGTTTTGCACTCAGTTCTCCTGGGCATTCATTTGTCAACTAAGGGGGCAATTAGCTCCCCAGATCCAAGGACTGAGGACTTGCTTGCCTCTTGTTCTCCCTGCCCAAGGTAGGTGGGTTGAGCCTGTGGTTGTTCATGTATTTGTTCCTCCTGCCTTCTAGTCCTTCCCCACTGACTGGCTGCTCCCCACCATGCACCCACCCTCTCCCGCCTGGTTCAGTGCCTTCTGCACTGTGATGCTGGGGAAGATCCAGTCAGGGAGGAATTCACACAGGTGCCCCGCGGCTTGGGACCTGTTGGAAATAGATGCTTGGTGCTGCAAAGAAAAATTAGCACCGAGACAAAGGATCTTTCAGCAATGCAATTTTTACTTCCTGGACTGCAGGAAGACTCGCTAGCTGTCTTGCCACAAGAGTACAACAAACAAAGGAAAGCAGACACATTTATCCCTTACGCATCTGGGGTCGTCCTTACTGCTGTGTCTGATCTCAGTTGGCTGGAGCCACGCCTCACAATCTAAACTAACACCTGATTGGCTAACAACTTAAAACTTTTCTAAACAGGTAAAAGCAATGGAGAACTGGGACATGCCTGTGAGCACGTCCAGCACAGACATCTTGGTTAAAATACAAGGACACAGAATGTACTATGTGCCTGTAAGCATGGCATGTCTAATAGCTACATAGGATAGGGCTTCACAAAGTTATTAGCACACTTATTCTTTAACAAGAAAGGAAACTTTAAAAAGCAACTTTTCTATTTCCCACAGGATCCCTTCTGCCTGTGGCCCTTCCCAGCCCGCACACCCTGGGATGTAGGTGACCCCCAAACATTGCACTCCTCAAGCTTCTTCCCACGCGGCTCCTCTCTCTGGAGAGGAAACAGGACTGGAGATCCAGCTCTTCACCCCAGGCCTGCTGAAGACAGGGAGATTCCCCCATGGGATCTGTGTCGGGACAGGCTGGGGTGACGCTGCCCCATATCCACATCCCTCTGCTCCCCACTCCCCTGGGGGCAGCCTCAGGTGGGAGCCCATTGCCATGGGAATTGTGTATTAGAGTCTATTCTGAGACCATCTTGTACGGTGATTTTTAATATGGCCTGGTGTTAGCTGTCGGGTTTTCGACATTTGCCCAAGTGAATGGATTTTGACTGATCAGAAGGTTTAGGCTGATTTTGTCTTCAGATGTGGCATTGCCCAGAACATTGTCTGAGCAATTAATTACAAGTGACAGGGGCCCCAGCGTAGCCTCTTAAAGGCTGGAGTTAGCCTGCCATGACGAAGTGTGGAAGGGAGGTGACTAGACACAGTCCCAGGAAGGAATGGTTGTGCCAGCCCCAAGGCCCTCCCCTGGCCCTGCTCCTGCCTCTGGGCAGCTGGGTGAAGTCAGATGGGTGGTATGTGTCCTCTCCTACAGAGGAGGAACCCAGAAAGCCACCTTCAAGCTGCAGGGAGTTTAGTGAGGGATTGGGTGAGGGACCTAGTCTCGAGCCTTGGCGACCACCTGCCGTGAGTGGCTGTCGGGGTCAGCCCCACCTGCCCGGCCTGAGGAAGGATCTCACCCCTGCCCTTGCTCTCCTAGCCTCAACCATGGCTTCATCACATTCATCAGAGCAGGAACTGTGTGTTAATATTTTAACATCTACTTCCTCATTGGACTGCAGGTCCCATGAGAATGGGTGGGGGCCAGTGGTGCTGCTGCCATGCTCAAGGGAGCCTTGAATAAATACTTTTGAATAGAAGAATTGGCCAGGTAAGGTGGCTTACGCCTGTAATCCCAGCACTTTGGGAGGCTGAGGCAGGCAGATCACTTGAGGTCAGGAGTTCGAGACCAGTCTGGCCAACATGGTGAAACCTGTTTCTACTGAAAATACAAAAAAATTAGCCTGGTGTAGTGACACATGCCTATAATCCCAGCTACTTGGAAGGCTGAGGCAGGATAATAGGATAATCGCTTATCACTTAAACACAGGAAGGCAGAGGTTGCATGAGCTGAGATTGTGCTACTGCACTCTAGCCTAAGCAACGGAGAAAGACCCCATCTAAAAAAAAAAATGGGCCAGGCGAGGTGGCTCATGCCGGTAATCCCAGCACTTTGGGAGGCCAACTTGGGTGGATCACAAGGTCAGGAGTTTGAGATCAGCCTGACCAATATGGTGAAACCCCATCTGTACTAAAAATACAGAACTTAGCCAGGCGTGGTAGTGCGCACCTAAAGTCCCAGGCACTCAGGAGGCTAAGGCAGGAAAATTGCTTGAACTCGGGAGGTAGAGGTTGCAGTGAGTTGAGATTTGAGATTAGCCACTGCACTGCATCCTGGGCAACAGGAGCAAAACTCCGTCTCAAAAAAAAAAAAAAAAAAAAAAAAATGAAGGTCAGCAAGTGGCCTTGGGCATGGGCTCAATGCTCTCCACACAGGGACTAATCCTCCTGCCTCTTGCTGGTGGGAGCTCATGGCTTAGGCGCCTCTCACCTCCTCCAGGCAGGTTTGGGTTCCTTCCACTGCGAGCACAGCATAAAGAAGTGAGGATGTTGGCCCAAGGGTTTCAGAATGGTGTCCTCTAGAAGGGAGCATCAGTGAGTGATGGGGGCTGAGTCAGGCAAGAGAGGGGGGTGTGAAGGGTAGAGAGCCCTGCTGCCACAGAAGCCCTGCCCTTCAGATCAGGCAGCCTGGAGCCCGGGCCTCCTCTGCATGTGGGCTTCTAGGAGCAGGAGGGCCGGTGACACCGGACGGTCCTGTGGTTGCTATTGTGGTTCCGCTTCCTTCTGGTTACTGATATTGTTATCAGAATAGAGATGGTTCCAGGAAGGAGTGAGGGAAGGAAGCCCATGGGAGGAGTAGGATGTAGAACAGAGTGGGGCTGTCCGCATGGCTCGGAGGTGGCAACAGTGGAGGAGATGCAGCTGCAGGTGCATGTCCCAGGCCAGCTTGGGGCCCTGTCCCTGCGGTGTGATGATAATGTCTCCGGGTTGGTTATCAAATCCTGGAGCTGTAGAAGATGTTGGTAGGGAGGCAGACCACCCACTTCTGACCTACCACTTTTTTTTTTTTTTTTTTTTTTTTTTTGAGACAGAGTCTCGCATTGTCTCCCAGGCTGGAGTGCAATGGCACGAGTTCGGCTCACTGCAACCTCTGCCTCCTGGGTTCAAGAGATTCTCCTGACTTAGCTTCCTGAGTAGCTGGGCTTATAAACACCCACCACCACACCGGCAATTTTTTTACATTTTTAGTAGAGACAGGGTTTCACCCTTTTGGCCAGGCTGGCTTCGAAATCCTGACCTCATGATCCGCCTGCCTCTGCCTCCCAAAGTGCTGAGATTACAGGTGTGAGCCAGCACTCTTGGCTGCCCTTTTTTTTAAATGTTAAAAAAATTTTTTAACCACATCAATAATATATAATTATTGTAAGAAATATAAGAAAATACAGATGATTTAAAAAGACCTGATCTCCTGTCCTCCGAAATCAATGGCCCTGAGACTTGGCATGTTATTGGCATATTCTTCCTATTCAAATATATTTGTCTTTTTGTATCTGGGAGAGAATGGATCCTCTCAGAAACCCAAATTGATGGATGCTCAAGTTCCTGTATACGTTAAATCATCTCCAGATTACTTCCAATACCTCACACAATGCACAGGCAGGTCTTATTTTATTGCCTTTCACTTTATTGTAATTTACAGATATTGCTTCTTTTTTTTTAACAAATGGAAGGTTTGTGGCACCCCGCATCATCAAGCCTGTCGGTGTAATTTCTTTCCAAGAGCATGTGCTTACTTTGGGTCTCTGTGTCCCATTTTGGTAATGCTCATAATATTTCAAACTTTTTCATGATTATTAAATCTGTTACAGTGGTCAGTGATCTTTGACGTTACTATTGTAATTGTTTGGGGGCACCACGAACCACATCTATACAAGAGGGCATGCTTAATTGATAAATGTGTGTCTTCTCACTGCTACACCCACTGGCCATTTCCCCATCTCTCTCCCTCTTTTCCTTGGCCCTCCCTATTCCCTGAGATATAATATTGAAATTAGGCCTATGAGTAACCCTACAATGGCCTCTAAGTGTTCATACGAAAGGAGGAGTCCAGTATCTTTCACTTTAAACCCAAAGCTAGAAATGATTGTGCTTAGTGAGGAAGGCAGGTCCCAAACCAAGAAAGGCCAAAAGCTAGGCCTCTTGCACCAAATTGTTAGTTAAGTTGTAAATGCAAAGGAAAAGTCCTTGAAGGATATTGAAAGTGCCCCTCCAGTGAATACATGAGAGACAAGGAAGCAAAACCTTATTGTTGATGTGGAGGAAGTTTGAGTGGTCTGGACAGAAGCAACCAGCCACAACACTTCCTTAAGCCAAAGCTGAAGTACATCTTCTCTATAATGAGAAGAAATGGTCCCATTATATTCACACAACTGTCATTCCTCCTTCCTAATGAGCGCAGACTTTGTCCAAAGGAAAAAATTGGTGATCTTGGCACTAAGATATCATCCCCTATATATCAAAGAAGACATTATTTCCATATGTTCAATACAGCTTGTACTGATATTCCTTACTGCTGTTACTTACCTTTCCACAATATTCCACTAAGCCAAAATCTAATCCAGAGAAAGGCCCTAACTCTCCTCAATTCTGTGAAGGCTGAGAGTGTTGGGGAAACTGCAGAAGAAAAGTTTAAAGTAAGCAGAGGTTGGTTCATGAGGTTTAAGGAAAGAAGTTATTTCCATAAAAGTGCAAGACGGAGCAGCAAGTGCTGGTGGAGAAGCTGCACCAAGTTATCTAGAAGATCTAGGTAAGGTCATTGAGGAAGGTGGCTACACTAAACAACAAATTTTTAAAGTAGAAAAAACAACCTTCTGTTGGAAGACAACACCTTCTAGGACTTTCATAGCTAGAGTGCTGAACTCAGTGCCTGGCTTCAAAGCTTTGTAGGACGGGCTGACTGTCTTGCTAGGGGCTAATGCAGCTGGTGACTTTAAGTTGAAGCCAACACTCATTTCCCATTCTGAAAATCCCAGGACTCTTAAGAATGATGCTAATTCTATTTTGCCTGTGCTCTACAAATGGTACAACAAAGCCTGGATGACAGCGTATCTGTTGAGAGTATGGCTTATTGAATATTTTAAGCCCAACGTTGAGACCTACTGCTCAGAAAAAGATTCCTTTCACTGCTCATTGACAATGCACCTGTCACAAAAGAGCTCTGATGGAAATGTACAAGGAGATTACTGAGGTTTTCATGCCTGCTAACACAACATCCTTTCTGCAGCCCATGGATCAAGGAGTCATTTAGACTTTCAAATCTTATGATTTAAGAAATGCATTTTGTAATGCCATAGTTCCCATAGATAGATTTCTTTGATAGATCTCGGCAAAGTAAATAGAAAAGCATTTAGAAAAAATATACATTCTATATGCCATTAAAAACATTTATGATTCATGGAAGGAGATCAACATATCAACATACTGATATTGTAAGAAGTTTGTAAGAAGTTGATTCCAATCCTTTGAGGGGTTCAAGACTTCAGTTGCGGAAGTAACTGCAGATGTGTTGGAAATAGCAAGAGAACTAGAATTAGAAGTAGAGCTTGAAGATGTGACTGAATTGCTGCCATCTCATGGTCAACCTAATGGATGAGGAGTTCCTTCTTATGGATGAGTGAAGAAAGTGGTTTCCTGAGATGAAATCCACTCCTGGTGAAGATGCTGTGCACATTGTTGAAATGACAACAAAGGATTTGGAATATTCCAGACACTTAGTCGGTAAAGCAGCAGCAGGGTTTGAGAGGATTGACTGCAGTTTCGAAAGTCCTACTCTGTGTAAAATGCTATCAAACAGCATCGCATACTCCAGAGAAAGCTTTCGTGAAAGGAATAGTCAATCTGTGCAACAAACTTCACTGTGGTTCCATTTTAAGAAACTGTGGCAGCCACCCCAGCCTTTAGCAACCACCGCCCTGATCAATCAGCAGCCATTCACATGAAGAAGACAAGACTCTTCAACAGCAAAAGAATTATAACTTGCTCAAGGCTCAGATGGTCATTAACTTTTTTTTAGCAATACTTTTAAATTGGGGTATGTATACTGTTTCATTTTAGACACAATGCTGTTATACACTCAGTAGACAAGTATAGTATAAACAGAACTTTTATATGCACTGAGAAACCAAAAAATGTGTGTGGCTTGCTTTTTTAGGATTGCTTTGTTGTGGTATCTGAGACCAAACCTGCATGGTCTCCAAGGTCTGGAGAATAGTGAGCTAGAAAAGAGATCAGCAGAATGTGACAAGTTTGAGCCTCAGATTAAACAGAAATGTCATGTGCAGGCCTTCCTCAGAGATACTCAGGCTCAGTTCAAGACCACCACAAGAAAGTGAAGGTTGCATTAAAGGGAGTCACACAAATGTGTTGGTTTCCCAGTGTGTATAAGAGTTCCATTTACACTGCCGGGTGCAGTGGCACACGCCTGTAATCCCAGCACTTTGGGAGGCCAAGGTGGGTGGATCACCTGAGGTCCGGAGTTCGAGACCAGCCTGGCCAACATGGTGAAACCCTACCTCTACTAAAAATACAAAAATTAGCAGGGCATGGTGGCACACACCTGTAATCCGGAGGCTGAGGCAGGAGAATTGCTTGAACCTGGTAGGTGGAGGTTGCAGTAAGCTGAGATCGTGCCACTGCACTCCAGCTTGGGTGACAGAGCAAGACTCTGTCTCAAAAAAGAAAAATAAAAAAGAGTTTTGTTTACACTATACTATAGTCTGTTAAGCGTGCAGCACCATTGTGTCTAAAAATACAGTGTACATACCTTAATTTTTAAAAATATTTATTTTTAAGTTCAAGGGTATATTTTCAGATTCAAGGGTATATTTCCAGGTTTGTTATATAGGTAAACCCATGTCATGGGGGTTTGTTGTACAGATTATTTCATCATCCAGGTATTAAGCCATGAGTTAATTTTTCTGTTCCTCTCCCTCCTCTCACCCTCCACCCTCCAAAACACTCCTCAGCAAATGCAAAAGCACTGAACTCATAACCACATGCCTTAATTGAAAAATACTTTATTGCTAAAAATGCTGACACAGAGACATGAAGAATATTCTGCAGAGTACATGATGTTGGAAATATGGTGCCAATAGACTTGCTTGATGCAAGGTTGCCACAAACTTTTAATTTCAACAGTATCTGCCAGGTGTAGTCAAGCAAGGAATGGTAAAAGGGGGTGCGCCTGTAAACAGAGCGATGTCAGAGTGCAGCACTGCACATGGCCTGTCTGTGCAGTGGAATCTCAATCAGCCATCAGGAATTGTTCTCCTATGTTGGAGGGGTAGGTTCTTTCATTTTTTGCCATGATAAGGAATGTCATGAGGACCTGAGACGGAGTCTCGCTCTGTCGCCCAGGCTGGGGTGCTGTGGTATGATCTCGGCTCACTGCAACCTCTGCTTTCTGGGTTCAAGAGATTCTCTTGCCTCAGCCTCCCAAGTAGCTGGGATGACAGGCACGTGTTACCATGCCCGGCTAATTTTTATATTTTTAGTAGAGATGAGGTTTCACTATGTTAGCCAGGCTGGTCTCAAACTCCTGACCTTGTGATCCGCCCACCTCAGTCTTCTAAAGTGCTGGGATAACAGGCGTGAGCTGCCGTACCCAGCCATGAGGACCATTTTTATTGACATTCCTTTGCACACTTGTCCAATTTTCTCCTGAGGATAATTTCCTAGAGGTGCAATGGCAGGGTCACAAAAACAACTTCTACAGGCCCATTCAGTTCCATCTTGATGAAAGAGGTCTTTAGGGACTGAGTTGCCTGGGTGGCAGGGGTGGAACTAGGGCCAGTAGACATCCTGCAGTGCATCCCCTGTGGGAATAGAGTCCCAGCCCACTCCGGCACTTCTGACGTGGTCTGCCTTGGGCCACTTTGCGTCCCGGGCATGCGGGTCTGCATCCTATCAATGTTCCCCTTGGACCATCTGGTCTGCACCAAGCCCTGTGGGAACCCTGGGAGAGCCGGGCAGGGTAGATGGACAGGCCTCACCTGGGCAGGGCCTCAGATGCAGCCATGGCAATGCTGCCGTAGGGGAAACAGGCATTGGAGGAGGGATGGCACCTTTGCTGAAGGGTGGAACTCAGCCCTCTGGGCTAGAGCAAGGCCAAGGGCATCAGTGCCCAGCTTGGTTCTTATCTTGAAGGGGGCAGGTGCCTTAAGGTTGAAAAATGGATGAGGACAATGTTAAGCAGAAAGCAATGAAAAAAATCAGGCCAGATGTTGGTGAAGAGCTGGTGACATGCCAGCTAGTGGATACAGCTGGACATGGATCTAGAGCTTTCCATGCAGCCGAGCACCTTCTCCATTCAGTCAGCAGGGATTTCAGCACCTGCTGTATGCACAGTGCTGGGCTCTGCAGCCTGGCCTCGGCGATGGTGGAGTGGCTGCGAGTGCAGATGTGGGCCTGGGTTCAAGTCCTGACCATGCTGCTCAGTGGCCTGTGAGCTTTCGGTGACTGATGGATCCTCTTTGCCTCAGTTTCCTCATCTGTAAAAATGGAGATGGTCACAGTGTCCTGAGCACTTATAGAGAGTGCCACCAGATGGCTGGCTCATTTAAACCCAAGAGGTTGCTGCTAGGTATTTATATTAATTTTGCACTTAATAGAAAACGCCTCACACAGCATTGCCACCGCAGCCTGCTTAGTGCCTGCTAGCCCTATTGCATATTGTGTCAACCTCCCTACGCAACAGGCATGACTTCCATTTTACAGATGGGGAAACTAAGGCTCAGGAGGTAGGAACTTGCTTCTTGTCATCTGGCCAGTGCACTGGAAAGCCAGGCTTTGCAGCTGCCTCCGTAGTAGGTATTACTGTGACTCCCCTCTCAGTTCCCTCCTGCTTAGAACAGGGACCTAATTGCTACAGGGCCCATGGCTGGTGACCGGGTAGCTGGAATCAAATCCCAGATGGGACCCAAGTACTCGCCTCCCAAGACACAGCTCTGGGGGTGATTGGCTTGCATTAGGAGCACTCACGGCTTCCCAGGTGCTGTGTGACAGAGTTGTGCTGTGTCGTGCGTGTTGACACATTTGGCTTCCTCGAGGTGGGTTTAGGGCTGAGCTGCTCAGGCTCGGCCACCCTTGTGCCGTTTGTGGGCCAGGAGTGCCAGCTTCACCTGGCAGCAGGGTAGACGGTGGAGGCTCAGCCCTGCCAGACCTGCCATGTCGGGAGCTGCAGTCTGACAAGACCCCAGGGCCTGTGTCCACTCTGTGCACATTCAAGTTGGAGAAGGGCTGGTCTGGAAGCAGGCTGTGGGGTGATCTGATGCCAGCCCTTTGTGCACGGTCACCTCCTTTTACAGAGGAGTTGGCTGTCAGGAGCAGGGTGGGTGGCGAAGGAGCTAAGGTCCACAGAACACCTGTGAAGCTCCTCAGGCAGGTGGGCCCAGAGCCAGGGCAGGGCAGGCACCTCACAGTTGGCGGAATAATGTCTTCTCCTTCGCCCCCACAAAGATGTCTGCAAATCTGTACTATGTTGCCTTCCACCTCAAGGGAGAATGAAGGTTGCAGATGGACTTCAGGCTGCTGATCACCTGAGCTTAAGAAAGGGCGAGGCGCCTGCATCATCCAGGTGGGCCCAATGTGATATCAGGGTCTTTATAAGAGGCAGGCAGGACGGTGGAGTCCAGAGAGCGCTGATGACTGAAGTGGAGGTGGGGGCGGGCTGTGGTGTGAGAAGGACTCCAGCCTTGCTGCCGGCTTTCAAGACAGAGGAAGAGGCTAACCATGAGCCATGCAGTGCAGAAGCGTCTAGAACCTGGAAAAAGCAGGGAGTGGCCTTTCCTGGACGGCCCCCAGAAGGTATGTAGCCCTGCGACACCTTGATTTTAGCTTAGTGAGGCCCATTTCAACTTCTAACCTCTTGAACTGTAAGAGAAAATGTGTCCTGTTAAGCCACCGAGTTCGTGGCAATTTGTGATGGCAGCCTCAGAAAAGTAAAACGTGCGGTAGCCATGGCTGTGTGGCTGCCTGGGCTCGGTTACCGTGTGAGAATTATGCTGGTGCTGGGGCCTGCCACGCTTGTAGGAAGGAGACATCCTCCCTGCATCCCTCAGGTTCCATTTCTTTTTATTGCTGGGGGAGGGTCATCTTTCCCTCCCTCTGCAACAGCCACACTGCGGCCCCACCCCAGCCTGTGCTCCAGGAGGGAAGCCCGAGGGAGCCTCCGCAATGGCTGGAGGAGCTGGCTCTTGGGATCCAGAAGTTCCCAGTAACTGGGTACTTGGGCCAAGGAGAACTGGACAAGGCCCTGGAGGGCCATGATAGCAGGCTGGGATGTGGTCACACGCCCTCCGGCTCCCAGCCTGACCAGGCTGCCCTTGCTGGCCGTCAGGAAGTGCCTGTGGAGCGGAGGCCGAGGTCTGTGCCTTGTGTGTGGTTGTTTGGCAGACCTGACGAATCAAAGGTGATTGCAGTTCCTGGCTGCCAGCTCCCGGTGGTTATGCCTCTTCTAGATGCTCAATTTGGTGAAACTAGTTTTTTGCGGGGGTTGAATTTGTGGGAGCATATTCACTCCAAGGAGAATTTAGGTGATAAAGGAAGCTGGACATAGCTTGAAACCTTGCAAGGATGTGTTAGGGTCTGAAGGCTGTGGAGAGGAGAGGGGGAGGCGGGCTCTGGAGGCCTCTGCCTGGCTGGGAAGCCTGGGTGGGCTAGGACGGGAGATGAGCAGCTAGCTGGACCAGCAGGTTTGCGCTCAAGGAGACTTAGGGGAAAGATTGCCGAGAAGTCTTTGAACACAACGTACCCATCTTGCAGGTGAGGAGATGAAGGCCCTGAAAGAGGACAGAATCAACCAAAGTTATACAATGTCAGACATCAGAGCCCCGGTACCTGCCCCTCCTGGTCAGTCTGTCCCATCTGGGTTCAAATCTTACCTGTGTCTCCAGCTGGCCATGTGGCCTTGGGCAGGTGGCTTGATCTGTCCCTGCTTCTGCTTCCTCCTCTGTAGGATAGCCGTAAGCCTTCGCAGTGTTCTCCAGAGTGTTAAGGGATTTGGCACATGGTGTCAGGCCCCGATGTGTTATTTCTCAATTTCTTCTGGTTTCCTTGACTGACTTCACACTTCCTCTGTAAGAGCTTGTTCCACTATCTGTGGCTGCATAACAAACATCTCCACCTCAGTGGTGCAAAGCGATAGCTATTGTTTGCTAATGTTCTCTCTTTCATTTCTGGGGGCTGGCTGGGCTCAGGCCAGCAGTGCTTCCTCGAGGTCTCTCAGGAGGTTGCAGCGACACTGAATTAAGGCTGGAATTGGCATGAAAGCTCCCTCATGCTCTCGAGCTTCCCCCCCTTCTCCCTCTCTTTCTCGGGCTCACTCTCTTTCTCACACACACACACACACACACACGTCTGTTCCTGGTAGGGAAACATGAACTCCTGGGGCTCCGTCTGTCTGGTGTCTCTGCACAGTAGCTTCAGAGTAGCTGGACTCCTGCACAGGTGTGCCTCAGGGAAAATGAGCAGGTGAGAAGCATTGCTGCCATCACCAAGCACCCTCTCACCTCATTGTCTGTTGGAAGGGTCACATTAGAGCCAGCCTCAACTCAAGGCGAGGGAATTAGATGCTGTCTCTGGAGGGAGGACAGTCCAAGAATCTGCAGGGCTGTTTTAATACAACTGCTGGTGCTCAGGACAGCAGCTTAATGTCTGAGACTCAGTTTCCTCACAGGTGACTCCAGCTCAACCTTCCAGAACGGTTTGTTCATTGATTTATTCATCTGTTAGTTCATTCATGAATTAATTCCTCCCAAAAGGCATGTATTGAGTGCCTATGAGGTGCTAGTTACTGGGATCTAGCTGCCAGCAAAGTAGCTCCTTGACCTGAAAATAGGCTGTCCTTCCCACCACCACCACCTGGAACGGTTCATGGCGGCAGGGCTGAGGCTAAGGTGGTAGGGTGTGAGGGTCCAGAGGGGGCCCAGAGCAGGTGCTCTGTGTTGGGTGGGGGTTGGGACCCCAAGAGCATGTGAGCACCTGCAGTCTCCCCAGAGCGGATGTGAGGACCACATTTGCTGTGTTGGCCTTGTGCTTACCTGTCTTCCCCTTGTCTCCCGGTCCTGGCCCCTCCCAGGCCGTGATGCTGGGTGGCCTGGGAGGATTCACCGGGACACTGAGTGTGCATGTGTGTGTGCACATGTGTGCATAGGAATCTTCATGAGCCCATTTCAGCAGAGGCTCTGGGCAGGTCTCTTCCTCTTTAGACCTACCCATTCCCTCCGTTCCTCCCAGGGAGCATGTTGTGTTTGGTAGATGCCATGGACTACTGAAGGCCTCGGAATAGCAGTAGGGCACTTTGTGGGGCTGGAGGGGCTCTGCCCTGATGTGAGAAGCTGGGGGTGAAGGCAGGGGTGCTCCCTTTCACTAAGCCCCTGCACGCTAAGGGCGCCCACACACTGCAGGGTCAGGAAGCTCCTAGCCTGACATCTGTCCTCCAGCTCCCTCCTCTCCTTCTCCCCTTCCCTCCCCTCTCCTTTCTCCCCTCCCCTCTCCTTTCTCCCCGCCCTTCTCCCCACCCCTTTCTCCCCGCCGCTTTCTCACCTCCCCTCCCCTAGGTCCCTCCGCCCCACCCCCCCCACCCCCCCCCCCCCCCCCCCCCCCCCCCCACCCCCCCCCCCCCCCCCCGGCCCCCCCAAACACACCCCCCCGCCCCCCCGGACACCCCCCACCCCCCCCCGCCCACCCCGCCAGCCCCGGGCCCGGCCCCCGCCCGCCCGCC